>JAGFPH010020838.1:0-13853 GCA_018207615.1 Philaenus spumarius | reverse complement strand
GGTACTGGAAAGCCGACTCCAGTGTGGGTATGGGGGTGGCCTCTAAATCGGCTATCTCATTGATCGCCTTATAATTGACCACCATGCGCGTTTTTCCACCTTTTTTGGGTACTAGGAAGGCGGGGCAAGCATAGGGTGAGGTGGATTTGCTTATTACACCCTTGGACAATAAGTCCTCAATATGCTCCCTGAGTGCCTGTAGTTTGGGGGGGGCAAATTGATATGGTCTGGCGCGTATTATTTTGGTGGAATTAATTTTAATATTGTACGTGATTAGGTTAGTTTTACCTAATCTGCTGGTTACTGTTTGCGGAAATTTTGAAACAAGGTCTCCAACTTTACCCAACTGTTGGGGTGAAAGATTGGCGCCAGACTTGAATAATTGCTGGGGTTCAGTAACCAGCTGGTCGGGGGTAATAGTACAAATGAGGGGAGACGCGTAAGGAAACCGGACTTCGTGACCCTGAAAGTCAATTGAAGCCCTAGTTTTACGCAAAAAATTGCAACCAAGAATAAGTTTGTAAGGTAAATCTGGTGTTATTAAGAACGGAATATTCCATGATAATTTTCCTAGCTTAATGTGGAGAATTATCTGAGTGTCAAAAACCAACCTTTGACTGTTCGCCGTGCTCGCTGATAGTCGTACTGGTTCGATTTGTTTAATAGCACTTGATTTTTGCTTAAACAATATATTGTAGAAAGACTTGTTAATCAGGCTGTATGTAGAACCTGTGTCGACCAGGGAACAAACGCTAGTCTTATCAATCAAGGCGACAACAGTTACAATGTCGTAGGTGGCTGCTGACACTCTAACTGGTCCCTGGAGGACCGTGGCTAGGTGGGGGGGGTTTGTGTTGAGACTCCTGTCTGTGGCTTCACTTAGCAACCCGCTTGGTGGTATGCGACAAATTTGACCCCTCGGATTTGGTTTAGACGGCGCTAGCTGGTTATTATTTCGTGTTTGGTTGATAATTTTTTTGTGATTTGCTGACTGTTTATTGGGTTTATTCGCTGTTCTACAAACTGGTGGTGGTGAACATTGTAGGGACATCAAAGGTGGAGGTGTGCTAGTTGGTTGATGACGTCCTGCTGGCGCACATGTAATTTTATTTTTATTGAATAAGTTTGTCTTAATTGGCTTATTCAATGTTATTTGGGAGTTACTTATTAAGTGTGTACTGTGTTGCGAATGAATGTGTTCCAACAGAGGTATTTTTTTTAAGAGGTCATCTGTGGAGCCTAAAGTCCCAATTGCTCGTAATATGCTAGTGTATTTCGTTTGCATGCCCGAAAGGATGATGGATAGACGTTGTTGTGGATTAAAGGTTGGAAAAAATAAATTTGAATAATTATCTATTTCGGTTGTATAATCCCAAAGTGGTTCGTTCTGCGCTTGTGGTCGGTATACCAAAGAGTGGATGGCAGTATGTTGCTGTAGTGGTGAATAGATTATATTTATATAAAGCATTGAAAATTTTTTAATTGTTAATTGGTTTTGGAGTGCTTGGTATATTAATTCTGTAGTTAAACCTTTAGAAGTGGGTATTAATTGCAATAAAATAAGTTTATCACAATATTGGTGAAGTGTTGCAATGCGGTTGAGCATTATAAGTATATTTAAATTATGATTTGATGGTTGATCGTTGAACAGCCCTATCTCTTTAATCATATTAATGGCTGAGAGTGGTAATACTATCAATTGTTGGGGTTCGTGTGAAATTGTAAATTCTTTTGATCTATTATTTTTTGGCAAGGTTCGTACACTTGCTGTTGGTGGTTGGTACAAGTTATCGAGGTGTGAATCTAACTGCTCACGAATACGCCTTCGATTGACGTCCAAACAAATGTCGGGTGTGAGGCCCCAAAAAGTCAACAACCGGTTGGCTTGGAACACATTTAACTTGGCTATCCATTTCCTGTGTGGTGGTATAATATTAATAGGAAAGGGGAACGGTTTTGGTACTTCGAGTTCCCAATTAATTTCATTGGCCATGTTATTTATTTTTGTTATGAACAAGTTCAATTAACTTTTGTGTTACTTATATTGTGTTGAATATTTTAATTGCAATTGAATATTGTTGGTTTGCTATTGATTTAGGACGAAAACTATTTTCTTGAATTAATTTTGTTGCTAAGTATTGTTTATTATGAAGTATCGACTGTAATTGTTTAAAAGTTTGGTTTTATTTGTAATATACAAAGATTTATTGAAGGTTGGTGTCTGTACTATTTATTTGATGAATTAGCTGTAATTCAGAGAGACATAATTATTTGAAAACTATTAACTAGGAAAATTTTTCTGAAAACAATAAAGCACAAAAAATATACTAATTATCCATTTGAAATCACCAGTTCGATCTGAAATTGGAAAGGTCGGGTAGGCCTGTAAGCAATGAATCAAATATGAATTGTAAGAATTGGCAAAAGTTAAGATTATGTAGCAGTATAATACCTGTAAACAATAGATTATGAACACACAATACAATTTACCTGCGTTTGTTTACTTATATCTTAGCTCCAGATGTCCTGGGATGCTTCAATACCTTGGTCAAGTAATATGCTGTTAACAACCTATTAATGAGTAGTTAGCCCAATAATAACTATTGAAGCTTATTTATTGGTTAAAGTGAACAATATTTAATTTGCATTGGCTTTTGGTCAATTGTTTAGGTGTAATCAAATTACTATATGGAATGGAATTATTTTTGTTTTAAAATTATTGAATATTATTTGAAACTACATTTGTGATATTATCAATGTAGGGGCTATAGTAGTGTAATAATATGATCATTGATTGAATTCGTTTTACAGAAATATACTACCTATAAGCAGAGAATCTGGTTAAGTATGGTTTATTTATCTCAAAACTGTTTAAGATTGATTTAATTATTCAATGTTTTCTGAAAGTACTGTAGTTTGATGTAATGTTGCCACAGCTCTGATTCAAATGTCAAGTGTTACAATTCAGTTTAATTAGAAATAAGATTTAGATTTCTGAAAAGGTGAAATAATTAGGCTATATGTAAAAAATATATTAGTGTAGGCGCAACGTGTCAATAACTATGCTGAAATGAACATGGTGTTATGTTTGCTTGTTATAGGCTAATGTACCGTGTAATACTGTATTATTGTTGACTAGCAGATGTAGGCCAAAAGGTGTATATATTTAAAGCAATTTACTTGAAATTACGTTTCCTGAAATATTATCAATCAGCGTTGACAAAATTGGACTAGGCCTAATAATTATTAAAACCTATTTTACCTTAGATACCCTGAAATATGCAAAATAACTAGACATTTCCACTGACACTGTGAAATATATGCAATGTGTGGGTGGCCAAACTATGAAAGAGTACTATCTGCTGTGAATTAGTTGTAAGACACAAAAAAGGTAGGCTATAAATATAAATACTTAATATTGTTAACTGTTAAGGCGGTGCAGGCTGGCCTAAATATATGGTGAATATAAGAATTTACAATGAAAATATATGGACTGGTATATTAATAGGTTATTGGTTAGGTCTTGCTATGCAAACAAACACAAAGTTCGTTCTACCCAAGGCAGTACTAAACTGATTAGGCCTATTGAACAATATTGAACTTTACTTGAGAGGTTAGGTTGATCGAAGTTATTTTAAGTAGGCTGTCAGTGAAGTAATCTGACTTTCAAATATGAATAAAGTAAGGCACTGCTAATTATAATATAGTAATAATAAGTTAAGTACTCACCAATGAAGCAGGAAATAAATGCAAAAGAAACACTTATATACCGACCTTATGCCTCACCAAAACGGACATGGGTGTAAACACAAAAATATAGTGAACGTATGATTTAATTAATATAAGGTCAAGCGTGTCTAATTAGTATTAAAATATTTGTTGATTAAATTTATCAATAAAAAGATTTGTTCGGTTCGCAGGTGACTGGGTTACAAAAAATGAACAACGTGGTTTTTTGCCGGCGGAAAACGGTGACGTAAAGTAAGCAAGGTCTGACACGAATAAAATTGGTTTACTACGCTAGGCTATCATTAAAAAAAAAAGCTCTGCAATCATTTACTGAGGATCGTAACCCGCTCATCTACCATTTAATATAACTGTGGATCGTAACCCGCTCTGGTACCATTTACTGTGACAGTTAACCCTTTGATGTTATTAAGGTAATAACTGCCCAGCGTGTTTTGCGTCGACTTAGTTAAAATTATTGAAGTCGTGACTGGACTACTCGACCCAAAATGGCCGTTACCCACACACGCAGAGGAATTGAATTAATATCAACCTAAACTAACCGATTGCCTTTACACCAAACCTGGTAATCCGATTCCGCCAGCTTTTAATGAGCCCCTAATTAATTATATATAACTCTAACTAATTAACTCTAACTTTAAACTAATTACTCTAGTCACTGAACACGAAACGCTTTATAACCGAAAGAACTTATCACTGTTAAATATTTAATTACGAGTGCGCGATTGATTAAATATGTCGTTAGGCGATAACCGATTAAAATATATAATTAAAGTTTGCTTATGGCATAATTTAGAAGGTTTTGAGTCAGTGTGGAAAGTTGCCGGCCGCAGACGATAAGACCTGGCTCTCTGCGTAGTTTCTTGCTCGGCGTATCCCACTCGACTGCAGTACTCGTTCAAAGTCACGTCCAAGGTCGGGTTCTGCGCATGCGCGCAACCAGTTACCAATTACTGGTAACTCGTTGCAAATGACTAAAGATACAGAGGTTTGGTCTAAATGAATAATGACGCAATACATAGATAATATTAACCATTTATAATTTTTATATATACATTTCTTAATGACGCAAAATAATTACAGTAGAATCATTTTTTCTTTAATAAACAAATAATAAAACATAAAAGCAGACTGTAAAAGTAGGTAATATAAAAGCAGACTTAAAAAACATATCAATATATGAGCGTGTGTAAAAGGTGAAAATTATACAGAAACTTTGTTTCAATGAGTGGTGCGTTGTAAATGAACGATACAGAGCGGTATTTGGAATTATGGACAGTTCGATGAATAAATACAAGTAATAATAAGACACAACATCGGTCTATACGTTGAGATATGGAAGGCCTAGCACAGAGTTGCGGACGTGACTTTTGGCTCGTACAGTTCTGAGAGAAGTACGGTTAACAACGCAAGAGAGGAGAGGAGAGAAAGAGAAGAGAATTCAAGATGGCGTAGTGAACTGTATGCATAGCTAGTTGCAGGTGGTGGAGAATTTGTTGAAAAGTGTGATATTTTCTTTAAAATCACAACGAATGTTATATTGAAATGTAATAGACGTGCTTCAGAGTTGGTGGAAACTTAAAAAATGAAATCTGTTGTGTACTTTTCATAAAAAGTGAAGATATAAAAAGTTGCCATGTGATCGGACGAACGCGTTGATGAAACAAAAGTGAAGTAACTATATCGAGTAGAGTCAGTGAAATCCTAAGTACAAATACAAAAACAACTGGTATCGTGAGTAAATATGGCCATTATTTTTAAGCTTAGAAGTCTGCATTTTTGAAATCTTACAAATTTTGAGAAATAACTTAACTTAAACTTTTTACTTATTGCGTCATACTTTAAAGTAGACTAAGGCTTAATTATAACTTGTACAGATTTATACATAAATGATTTGTTTGTTTAATTATTTTGTAATGTTGATATCTCTTGTTGTAAATAATAATTTTTTAATTATGTCAGAGTAAACGTATAGTTGTCTTGCCGCAATGTCTTGAATTTCTTTATATAGCCACGAATGTCCGTTTAGCCATTACTTTGATAGCCAGGTTCCCACCCCTAAGAGAATAGAATTAATTAACAAATATTTTTCAGTGATTAGTAATTACAAGTATATATATGCAACAGAGCATAAGTGAGGTTATATGTGGATTATCGCAAATATTATGATTGTTATTTTTTTTTATTAAGATTATGGAAGTCAAGTGAAGGTGATTTTTAAGGTTTTAAGAGTAAGGTGAGTTGAAGTAAGGTGAAAAATATAATATTGTTCTACGTTGAAGTTGGGAGAAAGATGTTATGGAGAGTTAAGGTGGGCGATGATTTATTATTGAAGTGAGGCAATAGGCCTAGGAGGTACATAAGTGATTTTGAGTATTACATGAGCGACGATTTTTGTTTTTAAGGTGAATAGGTAAAGGAGGTGATGAAGAGATATTAATAATTATTAGATAATCCACATATAGCATTTTTATTTTGATTTAAAACATATTTTTTTTTAATTTTTGAACTTTTTACCGAACCCCATTTTTTTTTTTACACAGTATAATTCATTTACATTTATTTTTATTATTTTTTGCAACGCTTATCGTTGCAAAATGGCTTTCCCAACGTGGGGCAGAAAAACAAAAGCAGCTATAGTTTTACATTTTGTAACCTTCCGTTACAACGTAGGTGATTTCTTATAGGTAAAATAAATAATAATTCAAATATAATTAAGGATATGTAAAATAAAAATAAATCTTAAATAAAATATTTATTTTTATAAACAATGACAAAAACAACAAGAAAATTAAAAATAATATTAAAAAATAATACAGTTTTAATGCATAAAAGGATTATAGTTGAAATATCAAAGATGAAAAGTGATGACATGACAGAGTTATCGAAAGTTCTGGAAGGAAAAATATTGCATAATATAGAATGTCTGAGTAGTAGGATCAGCCTATTTCACGGTATTTGCTGTTGTATATTAGAATTGAAAAAAACAGCTAATTATGCTAGTTATACTAGGAAAGTAAAGAACGTTTGCGCACTACATCCGCCGCCAATGCTTCACCATTTCGATTACACGCACGCCAGTTAGCTCCGTCCAATGCTTCAGTGCGAGCTGAAATTTGTTGCTGAACGGTTGTGACTCATTGTTCTGTAACCTTTAAAAATGGCGGCGTCCATCAAAAATCGCGCTAAAAGTGAAGTGCATACTGTCGTTCGTTTTTCTGAATGCGTAAAATGTTCGGCCTATTGAAATTTATAGGCAATTAAAGAATGTGTATGGTGGTAGTGCAATGAACGAGGTTTCGGTGAGAAAATCGTGCACAATGTTTAATGAAGGAAAAATGTGCACGACAAAGATCGGTGTTGGATGCCATAACGGACGACTTGAAGAAAAAATTTAGAAAAACCGGTGTTTCACTTTAAGCGCGTTACATGAATATTTCCCACAAATTTCACGTTCGCTCCTACGTGAAGAGTAGTGGCAAAGTACCTTGGTTAAAAATGTGTGCTGTGTAAGGCCGGCCGCAAAGCTGCTTTAAGCAAAAACATTTTTTTTTAAACTTGCTCGAACATTTATTTCTTGTGTGTAAGATAGGAATACCGCACACTTATCTAGCATGAATACAAAACGCTGTACAGCACGATGGAGCAAAACGAAAAACGCTGTACAGCACGTTTAAACACATTTAAGCGTGATCGAGCAAGAAGCAAAAACGCTTTGAAGCATAATCCTGCACGTTTAAGCAGAATGTAACTTGCTTGGTTACAAAAATTTAATTTAGTGAATTTATTTAATATAAGAAGTCGACAAAAAAAATTAAAAACTATAAAAAATACTCTAGACTTCTATTTTTATAAAAAATGTTCTAACATCCGAATGATGCTAGGCTATACTTTAATTTTACTTTAATTTACTATTTAATTTCAATAAGGGTAGGTTCTGATTGTATGGTAGTACTTTGAAAGACACAAGGATGTAATAAACTTGACCCAAAAGACATCTGATAGTGGTACACTTTTGATTTATTCAACCATACTTGTTTGTAATCTACACATTATAAATTTATATATACAACTCATATTATTATTATTATTCCAAAGTCTTAAAAGCTAAAGACGCTTGAAAATTTATTTATCTGCAAATCAATTCTAAAAAAATATGGCATATAGGCTAGGGTCTAATTTATTTTACTTATATCTCATGAGATTTTGAATTTAAATTATATTTGAAGCTATCTGAATAGAAAGGCATGTCTGAGCTCTTAAAACAATATATACATTTAGCAATACTTGCTCATTTTTCCTGTTCAAAAGATGCACTTTTCACTTATTCGCACACAACGTTGTACAGGCCTCGTGGCGACTTTTTATATCCACTAATATCGTCCAAAGTACTTGTTTAATTTTGAAGTCATTTTGTACTCACGTTTTCCGAACTCACGTTTAAACTTTTGAAGTAATTTACATTGCTTAACTCGGATGATATATCACTTAGAATCACATTTTTTACAGAGCAATGTCACTGCTCACCCAAGCAGTATCATAGCCATCTTGAGAAGAATGAAGAAGGCGGAAGCATGAAAGATTGCCCTCCATAGAGACGAGAATAGGGGAGGCCAGTCACAATGGACTCGTCCACCTCACCTTATATATTTTACAATCACATTATACTGTTTTTTTATGTTTTCACTTGATTATAATTGTTGTGAGTTTCTTATTTATTGTTATTGTTTATTGTTGTTTTCAGACACGGTTTTCGTCGTATGCCAGCTTTTGTATTGCTTTACTATTAATATATTCAACACTGTATATTTTTATATTATATAACTGTATTTTACATCTATGATTTTACTATGCCTGCTATTTTATGAAGTTATATTATATGCCATGTTATTTCATGAAGTTATATTATATGCCATGTTATATTATTTTATTGTATTATTATTTATATGAAATAAAAATGCGTCTTGTTTTAATATGATTTGCTTTGTTTCTTTTATTTATTCTTTTAATTAGCGTCTTGTTTTACTAGTATGTTATTTATATTATATGACATTTTCTCAAATGTCATATAATACTTATGTTTTTATATTTTGCCAAAAAGGCGACATGTCACAAGAAATGGTAGTGCTTGTCTCACAAACAACGACCATTGCTGGAAGGCGAAACATTTGGTGTTGCGCATGCGTGTATCATCAATATTAAATCTAAATTTATCAGTTATTTATAAACACTAGTAAGCCCCCGTGAAAAATTACATACTAATTAATTAAATACACATCAGAAATTCATAATTTAAAAACATACTACAGTAGACTCTCTCTATAACGATATTGAAGGGACCAAACGATTTCATCGTTATAGAGAGAGATCGTTATAAAGAGAGACTAATAACGAAACTGATTTTAAAAATGATGTACAGCTCAGTAATGCAGGTTTATTAATAAGACTCTGTAGAATAATAACATACAGTATATATTTTTAAACAGTACAGTAATTATCATTACAATGTCAAATTGATAAACTAAACCAATAAAATTAAAACCAATATGCTATATGGATACACAAAAACTAAAGAGTATTTTCTATTACTCTAATCAAAGACACTTTTTGTTCAACAGTAAGCACTTTACGTTTTTTTTGAAAGCATGTTGTTTTCACACACACAAAAAACAAACGTACACAAAAATGTAACCGCTAAAAGCGCTAAGAACAACTGACAGTCGAGATCCGATGTGAACAGCCAGATAGTGCGTGGCGAACTGAACTCCCGCCACTCCAGTCTCGACAATGCATAGGCAGCCGCTCAAGGTCAGACGTCAAATCACAATAGAAAAAACGGAATGCTCTTGTGACGCGCCTGGATCGGAAAACAAAAGACGTTGGTCGTTGAACTAGTGAGTCGGTTACCGCGATTACTAAGAAAGTAGCCAAATCTTGAACTGAAAATATCGTTATAGAGAGTGAGCGATATCGTTATTTAGAGAGAATAAATACATTGGCCTTATGGCAGACCAAACAAACTTTTACAAATCCATCGTTATAGAGGAATTATCGTTATAGGGAGAATCGTTATAAAGAGAGACTACTGTATTTAAAAACAACATTAAGGCCTACCTAACTATGCTGACGGGGATTTTTAACTCGGTAAATGTATACAATAATAATGATTATAAAACTGTAGGCCTATTTGTTAAACATTTTTATTTACATACGTTATTATATATTTAAAGAAAGATAAAAATACTAGCTTTTAATTGCTTTTTATTTCATATTGATAGATCAAATGATTTAGAAGTTATTAATATTACAAGACTTATATTTTTATTAAAGTTGTAAACATAACCCCAAAGGTATAATTTCAGTTCTTAATTGTTTTCAGTAAAAACAAAAAATTGCTTCAAGCTAAAACGTTTTTGCTTAAAGCAGTTTTGCTGGATATGTAAACACTCGGACTAAACAAAAATGTTTCTACGTTAAGCAGAATGTTTTCGCTTAAAACAAAAACGTTTTTGCTTAAAGCATCTTTGCTGGTTAAGTGTGCGGCAGCCGGCCTAAGAAAGCAAAAATTGATCTTATATTTTGTGTGGATATAATCCAAATGAAATTTCCAGCTTAAGTTTGCGTCAATATAAATATCTAAAAACTTATGAATATCTACACAGTTTGGAATTTGATCGTGAATTAGATTAATTTTTGTTTTAAAATTAATAATTTGTGTTTTATTAACAATGAATTGTAGGTCATTTCCCCCAAATCACGCCTCCACCTGTTCTGAAGATCATACTATTTCCATTGACATATTATTATCTGCAATACAGCTTTATTAGCGAATTTACATAGGAAAAATGAGCTATTGCAGTGGCCCTTATGGTAAGACCCAAGGTCGGGAGTAGCAAATGAGCACCGATCATGGTCCCCAGAACATGTTTTGGGGTGTCATTAAAAATCATATATGTGTTCGCACTCTAGCGGCCGCATTTTAAGTCCGATTTGGTTCACATGTTGGTTGTCTACGTCGCTCGGACGAGTTCGTTAACCAAAAAAATCCAAGAATCGGAAGCACGTTTTTTGACCGGAAGTAACTATTTTTTTGAGATTTTTCCTACAAGAATAAATTTGTTTTTGAGTTATTTCTACAAATATAAATGTAGGATGTTATTCTGCACATTTTGTTTTTTTACGCGACCTTATAGCTCATTTACCGAAAGAGCAGGTAATCATAGATATTTTTTTGTTCATAGATATAACAGAGTTTATCTAATTGTACCTATGACTCAACAACAAACCTTTTTAAGTTTGTCATTTGCGCTGACACTCTGTAATTTTTGTTCACATGATCTCAAGATTACTCTTTTTGATAAAGCTTATTTCCGTTTACAGATTACGATGCCGTACTTACAGAAGCTGGTGATTATACTGAGAAATATTTCTACACTCAAGAGTTATTCCTAGAATTGCACAAAAAACTTAACATCAGACATCCGGAACGCCCTCCTACCAAGACCAGAGTTCTGGCATTAACATCTGCGATTACCCACGAACTGTTTTGGCCGCAAATAGTCGACCAAATGGTAAGTTTTTAACGCGGTCAATTAAGTAAACAGTTGAATACCTGCGCTTTGCTAAAAACAAAAAATTGAGTGCTGTAATAACGTCACGCTCTGTTGGGTACCAGGGCATGTTGGAATTGGTGGAAATAAGTGTGCAGTGAACCGTTCTGTGTCTCAGTGTTCAGTTGACTGTACACGAACGAAAACCGTCAGGTATTTTTTCCGCTCCCTGTATATGTGTTAGTTTTAGTTTTTCACTTGCTAACGAGAGTTGATTAACGACTCTAGAAATGTCGTATGTTATTCTTTATACACAAATGGTGGAAAATGTCCGAACAAAAATTTTAACCCTGGAACTGGCAGAGAGTCATTTATAACCCTCTCTCAGGCGCAGAACGCAACAATTTCGAACATTAGCGAAAATTTGCATATATTTGCATAATCGATCATTTAACCCACTTAGAATCATCCAATCGTAATAAAACTAGCACCATTGGAAAAAAAATGAATTAAACTTTTTGTATTTACAACTTTTTCGTAATACGTATATTTACATACGTAATCATCGTTTTAAAATATGCATATTGTGCAACAGCTATTTCCGCACGCGAATCTGCATACAATTGTACTGTTATTTCCCACTTCTTCAACGTTCAAGACTATCTACACAAATATTTCTATGGCTATTATAAAGATACCATCGGATTTGTCAAGATTTTATCTTTCTGTTGGTGCCTTCTAATCAGATGTCACTATAAAAATACGATTTCTTCCAAGAATTACTGTAAACCCTTGCGATTGGACAGTTTTTCAACCAATGAAATAGCCCATTTGTCAAGTGATATTACGCCTACTATATCAAATGTTTTGACAGATTTCTTTACACCATTTTGTAAAGCAAAGACTGAATTTTGTAACGGTGGGAATTGATCTAGAAATAACCGGTTTTTTGTCTGTCTAGACGACAATTGAAATGTACATAATTTTACGTTCTAGTGAGAAAGTCTAGCGCATTGGTTCCCACGCTATTCAAGTGTCCCATTCTCACCGCTGTTATAGACGGCCAACTTTTCATTAGATTGATGTCATTTTGTTATTCAAATAAAGATAACTCAAACACTTTGGTGAACTAAGGAAAGACAAGTATATATTATTATTATTATTATTATATAGAGGGTTTATGTGATCCACCACCGGGACCCACTGCACCTAAACCATGAGGTCCTCTGTGCCCCATGTCCAGGCAGTAGTTCACATCAAACCCGCCCTTTTTGCAAACCGAAGAAGTCCGTGGGGTCCTTCCTCTCGTATATAACTGGTGTCAGGGTATCCTTGTCCCAGATATTTCTGCCTCATTGATGCGAGGGCATCACATTCGCATAGAACGTGGAATGAAGTTTCCTCCTTCTCTCCACAACTTCGACATAATGGGTTGTTCTCCAGCCCCATTAGGTGGAGGTGCCTCCTCAGAGAGTTGTGTCCCGTCAGTAGACCGACCAACAACCTCACTTCTGGCCTGCAAAGACCCAGCAGTGTTCTGCTTAGGCGTCCATCCAGGCCTTCAATGAAGTCGTGTGCCTGTCTCTGACCTCTTACCGTCTCTCTCCATCTACGCAAGTGTCCTGATTGAACATTTTTTCTTACACTTTCTTTCCCATAGCCTCTTGATATTCCTATCATTGGTTCTGGGCCCGTCGGAGGAGTTCCTGCTCCTCTCTTAGCCAGTTTATCTGCTATTTCATTCCCTTCCACTCCTTCATGTCAAGGGACCCAAACAAGTCTTACCTGCCTACTGCTTGACAACTTATCCAGCAGTAATTAGCATTCCCAGACCAGTTTTGATGTTGTTTTTGTAGCTATAATAGCCTTTATAGCCGCCTGACTATCAGAACATATCGCAACATCTGTGCTCATGCTTCCTGATTCCAGTATTCGTTTTACGCATGCAAGTATTGCGTATACCTCCGTTTGAAAGACCGTAGAGTATAGTCCCAGCGACACAGAGTATCTTCCCTGGGTGTACGGTCCTTTGTGCATGTACATTCCGGCTCCCGTACCTTTGTCTGTTTTAGACCCGTCCGTGAACCAGATTTGTCCATTTCCAAGATCTACTTGTTTCCGTAGCCACTCTTCCCGAGCCGGAAAAATAGCCTCCAATCTGCTATTGAAATTATACTTAGGAGTCATGTAATCCGTACCGGCTTGCAGCATCGGATCCCACTCCAGCATCTTGTTCAGACACTCACCGTGTCCATTTCTTGCAAGAGATGTTGACCAACCCCCTCCTGTGTTCAATCTCATTGCGGCCTTGCTAGCCTCCCCCTGTACCATGAGGTCCAGAGGTGGGAGGTCCAACAGGATTTCCATGGCCGCTGTGGGGGTCGTTCTCATGGCCCCCGTGATTCCAAGGCGGGCCATCCGCTGTACTTTATTAAGTTCTCTTTTTGCCCATTCCTTCCTGGTAGCAGGCCACCAGACTAAAGAGGCAAAAGTTAGAGACGGTCTTATTATAGTAACATAGAGCCAGTTCATCATCTGGGGCCGAAGCCCCCATGA
>JAGFPH010020837.1:0-13454 GCA_018207615.1 Philaenus spumarius | reverse complement strand
TTGATAAAATTTGGCTTATTTGTAGCCCTTAATGTACCCTACCATATGCAAAAAATCGCATCTTTCTAAAAATACAATAATAACAGATTTTTGGGGGTTTTTTGGCCGAAAACAGGGTTGTTTTTGAAAATTTTTCAAAACCTTTTTTCGTGCATCTATACAGGCCTAATTGACGTGTTTGGTGCAAATTTGTTCGAAATCGATCGAATAGTTTTCTCTCTAGATAATAATAATAATATATATTAGTTAATCTCGTACTTTAATATCACTTCTCCTACCCCTCCTACAATTATGAAGTCACAGTGAATCTGTTTAATAATCTAAATATGTTTGTGAGAAAGTATGTGCGAGTTACTGGTAACGTTTATTTACTGTACGTAATAAACTTTCTTTTTTCTTTAGAGCTACGGAACTTGGAGAAGAGGTCACAAGATTAAGACATCCTAGATATTTCAAGTCTGACAATCTTGTTAGGCCGTACTGTAAATTGGAAGCTGAAGGAAACAGACTCTTAAAGGTATATTTAAATGTTAAATTGCTGGCCAAGCTACAAAATATTGTTAATTTAATGAACAGATTTAGAAGTTTTTGTATACTAAGGAAAAAATAAGCTGCGGTAAGGCCTAGTCGATAACAAATTACACAACACATAAAGTCTAAAAGTCGTAAATTCAATTGGGAAGAGGCGAAAATCATACACTCTAGGTCTACTCTAGGCTTGTCCGCTCAAGGTTATTTTAATTTTTTTTTAATTAATCTTGAAATTTCTAAATCCTTCAGACAGGCCTAATTCAACAGGCCTTAAACTAAAGTTCAAGAACAAGCCAAACTGGACAAGTTTGGCTTGTTCTTGAACACTAGAAAAAAGTTGATATTTTTATATAAGTATGTGACAAATTTATTATGTATATTTTCATGATGGTGCCCGACCATCGGGCATTCCGGACTATTGGAAGTCTATTGTATATAATTTCTAAATTGGGTCGTGCATACACTTTAACAAGGTAAGAAGGAAGAAAATAAGGTTAATAAAGTTTTTTGGTAATGGTTAAAATAAAGAAGTTATAGCTAAAACAAAAATGATATAAAAAACTGAAATTGGAAAATTTTATAATTCTGAAAACGTAAACAATGGAAATAAAAGTACAGTAACGCTAGAAAGAGTTAGCTAAACTAGCTGACCCGTGCGAAGCATTCGCATTCTAACTTACTTAATTAAAGTATACACCGTATATTTAGTATCGTATAGTGCGTATCCTATACGATAATAAATATATCAAATAATTGATAATAAATATCAATTGATTCATTGATTGCTCAGTCTAGAAATGATGGAGTCGTCACATAGATACTCATATCTATTAATGTATTATTACTTGCTGACCCGTGTGAAGCATTCGCATTCTAACTTACTTAAATTCCACTTAATTAAAGTACACACCGTATATTTAGTATCGTATAGTGCGTATACTATACGATACTAAATATACAATTAATTAAAAATAGTAATGTAGTGGCGTAACGGCAGCTCTCCAGCTGGGTATTGTTACAATCAGTGTTGCCAACGCCAGGAAAATATTCCTACAACTTACTTGATCTTACATTACTGTTACTTTTGGTTTCTTTATTTCTTTTTTTTTATTTCTTTTTACGTATAATTGTATTTTGTATATTTTTCCGGTGTAGCGGATAAGGAAAGCTTTAAAATGATGCCTCATTCATGTAATTTGATGATGTATTAAGGAAGTTATGGCGTAGCAACAAAAAAATGGCCTTGAGAAGTAATATATGTGATAACAAATCTTTTTTACATTTATGGAAAAAATTACAAAAAATTTTTACTAATTTTTATATAGACCTAAATTTCCCTGCTGTATTTGAACGGCAGGCCTTGGGTGGAGGGGATAAATCACAACTGTTCGCTCTGTAATTTGAAAGCTAAAGAAGACAGTTTCCATTTTTTAGCGATTTGTCTGATCTTGGGAACAATTAGGAAACGGTATTTTGGGAAATTAGAGTTGAGTTGGGAGGAGTTACTTAACCAGCTAAACGGGGAAAATTGGAAGTATCTTGCTCTTTACGTGCAACAGGCTTGGCAATATAGATGGGAATTAATCCGCGAATTTAATTATTAACGTTATGTATTTATATTTGTATTTGTTTTCATGTCTTTGCTTCTCCCCCTCAATCATTTGTTTATATTATTTATGTTGTTGTATGTCTTTATCTTAAAAAGGTAGTAGACATAAGAATAATATGAGATGTTACCAACCTGGCAGACGGTTATAAAAAACCAGTGCCATTTAATGCAGGCATGTATACTTTTTTTGTACATTTCGAATTATAAATAAAGCATTGTTATTATTATTATTATTATAGACCTAAAGTTGAACTTTTATTTTTCGTAACTGAATATTTTTTTGTTTCTTGAGCTAATAACTTTGTAAATTTTACATCTATCATTTTTTTACTGGCATATATAAATTCTTTGAACCTTTCTCTACAAAAAAGCTGTGGAACACTTTTGGATTGGGGTTCATTTACTATTTTTATCGAATTTTTGAAAAGTGCTTGCACACGCCAAAAAATCCATTTTCGTTAAAGCTGCCGGTTCTAGGGTTAAGGTTAGTGGTATATTTGGATTTTCATTGTTTTCTTTAACATATGCCTGGCTCTCTAGCTTCAGTCATTTGATAACGGGAATGGATTCGTATTGATAACCCGCAACTTGTGTATTGATTATTTAACACACAAATGATGGCGAATGGCGGACCGATCAATAATAATAAAATTGAACATCCAGCATTCATAAATAAAAACTTTAATCAAGGTATTTATTATACAGGGTGGGCAAAAGGTCTGAGAAAGGCTTAATATTTCGTATATAAGGAAAGTTTGAAGGTAGGTGTGATTGATTAACCTACTCTATGTAAAAATACTATTTTATTAAGAGGTTAAAAATTTGGTCCGCCATTTTGATTGTAACTTGTTTTTTTTAAATAGGAAAGTGTTCGTGTAATACATCATTTCAATGTAGAATTTTAAGACATAGTCAATGGTCAATGGTCCATATCTCAAACGGTTCTGAAGATTTTGAATTTATTTACATTGAATCAAACAAAGTCCATTAAACTTCTTACGTAGTATTAACTTAACCCTCTAAGTGGCAGAAGGCGCTATAGTGTCGTCTCAGAAGGCTGAGTAGGCACAACGATAAGGTCTGATTGATTTGATTATTTCACCCACTAAAAATTATCAAATCTCAATAAAACTAATACCATTGTAAAGAAAACGTTTCAGATTTTAATTTTTGTATTTAACATTTCTTTCTCAAACGTATATTTACATATGTAGTCATCGTTTTAAAATTTTAGTTTTCTGTAAACGTTTTGCCGCGCGTGAAATACAAAGCAATTATGCTCTATTTCATCACTTCTCTAAAGCTCAATGGCGCTCGACCGGGATATTTTGACAATAATGTAGGGTTCGTCAAGATTTTAACTTTCTAAAACTGCCATCCAATCAAAAGTCACTTGCATCGTTCCAAAGATGTGGAATTGTCTGTAAACCTTTGCAATTGGGCAGATTTCCACCAATAAAACAGCACATTTTACGTTCGAGATAGCTTTTATAATTCGAATTATTTCAATAGGCTTTTTTATATTTATTTATAGACCAAAGTTCAATCTTTCGTTTGGTGTAAAGCAAACTATATTTGACTTTTTAGATGTTATTCAAACAGCAGTTGAAAGTACAGACTTGCGCAGAACTCATACTACCGCTTGAGTTCGCAAAGCACGGCTGTTTTAGCGGTGGTTTTTTTAATTTCCTTTGTCCGCACAAGGTTTTCATTTGTTTCATCTCATTTTGTAATTCAAGTGAAGCTAACTCAAATACTTGTATGAAATAATAATTTACAAGTATACAGTTCAATTCTTTCATTTATTCTTTACACGTTCTTATAATAATATTTCATTTTTGGGCAAAGGATATATTCCTAAATTGCTATTCAAACTAGGCCAGTTTTGTTAGCAGTCTTGTAGTAGGAACATAAAAACTGGTGTTTTCAAAATAAGAAATTTGAAATTGATAAATATTTGTGTATACAGTTCTATTTAGAATTAAATTACGAAACTTTTTTATATTTATGAAAAAATTATAAAAAATGTTTACTACTTTTTATGTATGCCTAAGTTGAATTTTTTTCCGTTATTGAACATCTTTTTCTTCCTGAGCTAATAACTTTTATAATTTACATCAATCCATTTTTTAGTTGCATATATGAATTCCTTGGACTTTTTTTCTATAAAAAAAATCTACGGAACACTTTTGGATTGGGTTGAAATTACTATTTTTTACAAATTTTTGAAAATATGCTTGCAAACGCCGAAAGTCCAAAAAAAAATAAACATTGCCGCTTAGAGGGTTAATGTACATCAATAATGAACAAAAATAATAATAATAAATATCACAGAGGATTACAATAAATATTACAATATGATTCAATGTTAAATAAAAGCAAATACAGTATCTTTGGAACAATTTGAGATATGGATGTGCGGTTTTCACCATTGATTTTGTCTTAAAATTCTACATTGAAATGATGTATCACATGACCATTTTCCTATTTAAAAAAAGTTACGTTCAAAATGGCGGACCAAATTTTTGACATCTTAATAAAATAGTATCTTTACATAGAGTACAGGCCTCGCCCTGGCACGATGTGCCGGGAAAAGGGTGTAAGTGGAGAAAAAAAAATTTCCCACACCGCTTTCTAATGTAATTCATCCTTCAAACGAACTAGTGGACGTTAACCTCACCCTTAACACGTTCACTGCTGCGCAAATTTCGTATTTCCTATGCTAGGAGCTGACCTTTTATTTTTTATATTTATAGCCTAAACGAGTAGAAATTAGTTTATTTTTTATTTTTGAACCTTTCTACATAGTAATCACTAATATTTTAAAGCGTACGCACATAGGTTTAAAATGGCCGTGCGAAGCACGCAATGCTCCGTGCAATACGGGGGTTGGTGTGCAATGCACTGTGTGTCAGCCTCGTCTTATAGTGTTCAGTGTCAAGCTCACATGTATGCGTCCTTAGCAGTGAGCGTGTTAAACAGAGATGTACCGGGTACTGATGTTTTTAGTCAGGTTAGTAGCGGTTTGCTGCCAGCATTCACGCCGGTATCTGTAGCTTCCTCGATCACATCTACCTTCAAATTTTCCTTGAAATATTCAGACTTTTCACCCACCATGTACACTGTGCTAATTTCAAAATGTCGGTTTATGGTTTTTCAGGATTTAGAGAAAGGCAAATACTACGCTACGGACATGTACGTGTACCACACGTACTTGGGCCTACCGAAAAGTAAAGACATATTGCTTTTGACGGACAAACGCCTGGCTGTACTAAGTCATAACGATATCTTCGGAGGAAATCAGGTAATTTAAAACTTGAACACTTAGTGCGGGTACTATAAGATTAATACGCCCGACTGTGTTCTTTTTCCAATTTCCATCCTCTGGAGAATGGGAAGCTATTGGGTGCAAAAAAAAACTTATTTTTTTGTATAGACGGGAAAACGGTTAACTTTTTAAACATACGTTAAATGGGAAAGGTGTAGCTTAAGAAAATTACCTTGAAAATACTTTAAATACCGTGTTACAGAAAAAAATGCAAACATTTTTAATTCATACTAGAAACTTGAAATTTGGCTCTGTTTACCGTAGTAGTTTTTGGCATGAATTTTATTTTGAGACCATGCACACCTTTTTTTGACGTGGTGGTGGTCAATCCATTTCAAATCACCCAATTTAAATACAATTTGTTGCTTAACATTTTTTATTTTCCTGGATTTTTTCTATGTATTTCTTACTAGGTAGACAGTCACAAAAGACTATTTGAAAAATGTTTATAAGCCACTTTTTTCTGGTAGCCGTTTTCAAAATGGCGGTTGACCAAAATTTAATATAAAAAGTGGTTTGAGGAAAGTTCAATTGCAAGGTTGTTTAAAAAAAAAAATAAATAATACAAAGTTTAAGCAATACAATAGAGTCCCGATATTCCAAAAATCTGCCTATTCTGAACAGAGTTCAGAAAAAAATACAGATTTTTTAAATATAATAATTAATTAAATAAAAAAACAATTTTTAATATACCACGTTTTTAAAACGAACTAAAAAGTATATAATAATTTTCCATGGGCCCTTCTACAATTTTGAGGGTGAATTTTTAGTGGCTATAGAGATATTTACAAGACTTGAAGATTAAAAAACATGGGGCGCAGCCAGTTGACACTAGAAGTAGACTAGGGGAGACCCCTGCGTGCTCCGCACGCCAACCCCCGGTGGAACCTTCTAAAAAGATATGTTATGTTTTATCCATACTAATATTATAAAGAGGTAAAGATTGTTTGTTTGTATGTAGGGGAAATCTCTGGCACTACTGAACCGATTGAAAAAATTATTTTACTAATAAAAAGCTACACTATCCCTAAGTAACATAGGCTGTAATTCATTTCGATGAAAACCTTTTTTATTTCAATATTTGTAAATTTAGTCGTAAAAAAATCTTAGGTTAGGCCTAGAATGATAAACCAACACATCTATTTACATTTATTACCATAGCAACCAATTAAGTAAAATAACAGATAATATAGCTGTTTGCTTCAAATAATATTTCCATTAACAGCTGATTTTGAAATTTGGAGCAACTATTTTTGTATTTCTAGCTTTTAGGTTAGGGTTTTAAAGTGTAGACCTGAGCCTTGCTGGTTCTTTTAAACAGTATTAACTGCTGTTATAAAATATAAGAAATAATTTGGTTTGAACATTTAACATTATTTACCATCTTAGTTTTGAGGTTATTATTAATACCTTTATTATAAATAAAACATAAAATATTTTTTTAGAAGGTTCCATTGGGGGTTGGCGTGCGGAGCACGCAGGGGTTTCCCCTAGTTTATAATAAAGGTGTAGGATTAATAATAACCTCAAAACTAAGATAGTAAATCATGTTAAATGTTCAAATCAAATTATTTCGTATATTTTATAACAACAGTTATAATAAAAGTTAAAAGAACCAGTAAGGCTCAGGTGTAGGCCTACACTTAATCAAAACCCTTACCAAAAAGTTATTATCAATTACCGTATATTATCAATAAATATTCCTACTATAATTTGTCTTATTTATTTTTAATTAGGATGTAACATAGTTTTTTCTTATTTTTAAATTCCTTAAAGCAAGTTTTTATTGGTTTGTGTGTGTTGAAACACGTGTTGGTTGAGTCTAGGCCTAACTTAAAATATTATTTTGTACTAAAAGCTGGAAATCCGAATCAACTGTTTTAGCTGTTATTTTAATCAATTGGTTGCTATGGTAATGAATGTAAATACATGACATTCAAGAAGTTGTTTTTTCAGTCTAGGCCTAACCTAAAATTATGTTTAATTTATTTTATCAGCCTTAACGGCAACATACACTCATGCTTTATGTTTTTGTGCACATCTTTCAATGATATAAGTTTAATCTTTCAATTGTTGTTTTTTAGTTTTTCATAATGTTGCTTATTTATTGGTATTTCAGCTATTAGGCACTATGTGTTTAACGTCCAACTTGATCCTGTGAATTTGTTTTTGAAAGATACTGGCCACTAATGATTTTCTCTAAGCCAGCTGATTCCTTTTCCTACAATTGTACAATTGTCTTAGATGCACAATCACGTGTTTTAATAATCAGCTGGATAGGGAAACTTAAAGTGATGATAAAATATGTTTTAAAAAGTTCTTTTATTACATTTTAAATGAAATTATTTCAAAAATGTAAGTAAATTGTGCAAATATAGAATGATTGATCTTTCATTTAAAACAAATCGCGTGTAAAACGGTTCAGTGGAAACCTCAAGTGAACTCTTCAAAGAAGTGCAAAGTTGTAATTTTACCCCATGTTAAATCTCCATAAGAAAAGTTTATTTTCCATTTTTGATCCAATCAACATAAATATTTTCAAAATACAAATAAAACCTGCACATATAGGACCGCTAACCTTTGTTTTGGTACAACCCGCATGTAAATCGGTCCAGTAGAACGGTCAGGCTCGCTGTCATTAGTTTTACAAAAGTTTTTTAGTATATAAGATAGTCCGGATAAATTCACAACCAATTTCAGTGCATTGGAAATGGGATTCATTGTAATGTAATTTATTTACTCCTCCTTAACCATCATGGGTTGCCCCCGCCCCACATTTTTTAAACAATATTGGATTAAGGGTAATATTTATGTTATATCCATAACAGCATATGTACATACAATATTGTTGTATTTACTATGTTGGTATAATGCCGGGTTGAACAAGCCAATTGATACACATAACTTAAGTATTAAACATTATCCGATTGTTTTGCAGGTTACACCATCAATATAGAATCAAAAGGGCTACAAAAAAGATGTCTTAAATTTTTTTTTTAAATGGTTTTTGAGTAATTTAGGATTTAAATTATCGAAACGCCTCCATTTTGAAAAGCAAGATTGGGTATAATTGCTTTTTTCTTAAAATAGATCATTCTCTGGATTTGAATTATTTTGTAAACAAAAATGCCCGATTTCTGGATAACGAAGCTCTTCCAGTCCAATGTTTATATGAACTTTTTGTCTTATTTTTAGCTGTAAAATCATTTCCTGAAGTATTATCCGTCCTCCTGAAGCACCCTGAGCCCGAGTATAGGTCGGGCCAAGTTCGCGGCACTAGCTACTCTATTTAATTCTATAACTCAGCTTAGTTGGCATATCGACTGTGTTTTGCCAAAAAGGCGAATGGGACATTTTTTGGATATTTGACTTAAATTTTTTTTAAATTTCTATATGTTCTAAAGAATATTTTGCCAAAAGGACGAACATCTAAATATACAAATTAATTTAATATAAACATTTTTATAAAAAGACAGAAGGGCGAATGCACAAATTCGTGAAGTCTAAAAGGGCGAATATGCATAAGATTAACATTAAAATAGATGTTCACATACACTGCCTTAAGTTTATCGCTTAATATATACGTTCCATTCAAGAAATCAATTGTTTAGTATTTTTTTCCTGGTTTTTTTTAGTAAATATATATATAAATTTTTTAGTAAAATTATGCAAAACAGCCCCAGCCGGAGACCAGATATCTAGTCATATCCCGTCAGCTTGGAAGCGAGCCAACCACCGTTTGCTTTACTTCCGCCCTCCTACCCTCAAACCACAGATATGATTAGATATCTGGTCTCCCTAGCCTAGATTCGAACTCGGCATCTTGTGATCAGAAAGACGCTTCGTTACCACTAGACTACGGCTTCATGAAAGAAAACTGACAAATTAACAAAACTTCAGTTACTTTACTATCGGTATAAATATTCCGTGTAAAGTAAAAGATAGTTTGTCAGCACCATCTAGGAGCGGTTATAACAAAAATGTACCTTTATCAGCGCCATCTAGGAGTGGTTATAGGAAGTTTGCTTGGTTCTAATTAAGTGAGTCAGTATGGTTTGTATTCGTGAGATGTTTATAATTACTTAGCTCGGTACTAAGTTAGTCTGTATAGTTTGTATTGGCGAGACTTTAGAATAACATGTGAAAGGTGTACTATACTATATCAATGCAGACGTCGCAAATTTCGAGTTTTTCTGAAAACTTTAAAAAAATTAAACAGTTGTTTGAGCTTTTTTTGTTACTTATTTGAAATGAGTAATGTTGTTTTTTTTTTATTTATTAGTGGTATTTTATTGATGAAAAGTTTACAGTTCGTAAGTGTTTTTTTAGTGTTTGTAAAGTGTAAATAAAGTGTTTGTTGTAAACTAAAGGACTATGTAGCTATTTTTTTTTTTGTACAATTTTTCATCATTTTTCATAATTTGTTACCATTTTGTATTTTTAATAAACCTTTGAAGTATTTACATTTACTTAAAGCTTATTATTTTGTCTTTAAAATGATATATAATATGTTATTCTTTGAAATAAAATAAGTAACAGATTTTTTTTTTTTAATTCTACCAAAACCCCAAGGTAGCTACGCACGACAATGCGTTAAGGGTCCGGTGTTCAAAGTGTTAATAAGTGTGCAAAGTAAAGCGACGTAATTATCTACTTCTAGTACCTACTGGCTGCGCCCCACGTTTTTTAATCTTAAAGTCTTATAAATATCTCCTGCCACTAAAAATTTGCCCTCAAAATTTAATTCGCCCTCAGTTTGTATGTACAGTTCACTCCCTTCTACAATCCTAAAATTATTTCCTTTTGGCACAGGCCTATCTTTTGCAAATCAAGTGGGCAAAATCAAAAAAATCATTAGTGCTATAGGTAACCCTCTCCAACGATGCCTTGTGTATTAGTAACTTCAAAGATTTTTATGTTTGGTTGCTTTACTTTGTCGGGAAGACTGTTATAATATTTCAAAGAATTATTTTCAAAACTTTTCAACAATGTCTGATAGTGACAATGATTGCTCTTAATATTTAACTATACAACTGTCGATGCTAATTTTTTGCAATGTCGAGCCATTTCGGAGCGTGTTGCAAGCATATTATTAAAAATATACCAATACCCTTGCGGCACCACATGATATGATGGCAAAAATTTTGAAAAGACATCATTGTAGTAGAATACAGCCTGATATCTGTTGTACTACACGTACCACACTCATTTCAAATATACAAAATTTAAAACTTTGCCTAATCAGATGTTTTTGTCTTGCAGGTGGAATTCGCATACACTTGGGGAGAACTGAGCGATGTGCCGGTCGCAAGCGGTAAGGGTATTCTAATCAAGACTGGTGAAGGCAAGAGGAAATTGGGATTGTTTAGGTCCAGCGATCAAAGTAAACTGTTACTCGTGAGCGATGAATCACAAAAACAGGTAAATTGATGTCAGGTGATACAGCCTGGCCAGACATAACCCCTACTGAGCTTGCTAGAATGTTTTGTCAACTATGAAACAATCTAATAGGCCCGTTTACACGTGCGCTACAAACCGACGCTCCGTAGCGTCACTCTGGAGCAGTGCGCCGGGAGCGTGATATGCAAAAAAAGTGACACTCCTGGTACACGCACCGCAAACGTGAGTTTGGAGCGTACGCGCCAAAACCCTAACATACAAAGGTTTTGGAGTTTCAGCCTCACACTTTGCAGTGAGCGGACCACCTTAACGTGAGTTCAAGAAGAAAGAGAGCTATTGCTTGTGTAGCGCTGTATGTATTATTATGTGAAAAGGAAGAGAGAACCTTGCAAAAAATATTTGTTAAGCAGTGGAGAATAAATAGAGAATGCTTTGGCCATACGCCTCTATTGAGAGAACTCAGAGAACATTAACCAGTCGATTATAGAATGTACTACAGTTTCAGGTTATTTAACTTGCCTCGAATCCTTTATATTTTTTTAACTTCCCGCTAAGAAAATTGAAAATTTTCTAAAATCGGGAAGTTATTGGTTTCACCCCGTTTTTCGAAAATCGAGTATTCATCAGATCTCGACGTTTTGAGGTCCTAGGAATCTTCCCTGACCACTCCCGAGAGGGTGTCACCCTGTCTGTATGTATGTGTGTGTGTGTGTGTATGTAAGTATGTGACCCGCTTATAACTTTTGAACGGCTTAACCGATTGGATCCTACCAAACGGCGTTCTAAAGAGTTCCATCAAACTTAGATTTCCTGAAAATTTCAACTAATTCGGACCGGTAGGTTCTGAGAAATTTCGAAAAAACTAAGAAATAAAATTTTTTCAAATCAGGTTTTTTTTTGGAATAACTTTTAAACGGCTTTACCGATCAATTCCAAAATCTAATCAGCTTTTAACCTTGAAAAGCGACGTCGATCGCTACCAGTCCGGTCAAAATCGGTTAATTCGTTCGTGAGATATCGTGAACGAAAGAAAATCAAAAAAAGTGTTTTTTCTCGATTTCTCCGAAATTTTTCATCAGAAAAATTTTTGTTGTCGATTCTTTCAATGGACTCGAAAAACTGCATCGATTGCCGCAAATCGCATAAAAATCGGTTGATTCATTCGCGAGATATCGTGAATGAAAGAAAAACAAAAAAAGTGTTTTTCCTCAATTTCTCCGAAACTTTTTGTCTGAAGAATTTTGGTTGTTGATTCTTTCAATGGACTTAAAAAACTGCATCGATTGCCGCAAATCGCATAAAAATCGGTTGATTCATTCAAAAGTTATGGCAGTTCAAAATTTCCAAAAATAGTGTTTGTTGTAATTAAACTTAGCGGGAAGTTACATGGATGGCCTTTAGGGTCAACCGTTTTCCAAATTTGTTTTTATAACAAATTCTTTGTTTGCTCCAGGTTCTACATGTTGCTTGCAGAATTCACACAATTTGTCATATTTGCACAAATAATAAGATTTTGATTTTCATGTTGGTCACTTTTTATTTTTCGCAGGCACTTAAAGTTTCTATACATTTCTATAAATGCTTCAAGGATGCCCCGATTCCACACTGCGTATTACTGTTGTAAATAAACAGTAATAACAGCCTAACTAAACTAGTGAATTAACGGAACTAACCTCAACAGGTGTCTGAGGCGCAATTAGAGATCTTTAGCGTTAGATTGGAGCCCGTCGCTCCAACCCCACATTCCTGGTATCTCGGTGGCTACCCATTCACACGCACAGAATTGGAGCACACGTCTGGAACGTCCGCTCCAAAACTGTCGGAAAAACTCTGTGTAAACGGGCCTAATGTGATTGTTTTATTGCCATGTTTAAAGTTTAGGAGTTAAATGATTATGTATAAAAAATTAAATTCCCTCTATTGACCTGCAATACCCAAGCAGGTCATTTGCCTTTATCAGCGAATTTCCATAGGAAAGTTGAGCTACTGCAGAGAGACCTAAGGTGAGCACTGATCATGGTCCCCAGAACACGTTTTGGGGCGTCATAAAATTTTCGATATATAGAGGGTGTTTGAAAAGTCTGGAAACAACTTAATATCTCAATATGTATGAGTCTTATGAAATAGAAATAAAAGCAGTCATTCACAATTAATTATAAAAGAACCACTTTTGGTGAGTTTGAAATTTTTGTCCGCCATCTTGGATCTGCCATCTTGGAATGAACTTAATTTTTTTAAATGGGAAGGTGGTCATGTGATACATCATTTCAATGTAGAATTTCAAGAGAAAAGCAACGGTGAAATTTGCACATCCATATCTTTAACCGATTCAAAATGGCGGCCAAAAACAATGAAATGAAGTGTTTTCCAATTTTGTCTCACTTTGTAGTACTATTTAAAAAAAAAAATAATTATTCTTCTTTTTGCATTCAGAATTAAATAAGCTTTGAAACGATAAGCCACACAACGATATTTGGGAGTACAGGAGAGCCCGCTTTATCCGGCCTAATATGGCGGAGTACCAGGCCGGATACCATTAGATAAGCCACACAACGATATTTGGGAGTACAGTAGAGTCCGCTTTAT
>JAGFPH010020834.1:0-10289 GCA_018207615.1 Philaenus spumarius | reverse complement strand
CCATATACAGTATCATTACAAAATCTGTAACAATGTGTAATAGCTGCACTATTTTTGACATTGTTTGTATGTTTGGTTACCAAATACAGTATCATTACAATATCTGTACCAATGTGTAATAGCTGTTCTATTGGTGACACCAACAGTGGTGACATTGTATTTATGTTTAGTTACAGTAACAATAAGCAATATGTAACAGCATATACAATTCAGTAAATTGTTCTATGTTTAAGATTTTAAACTCACCTTTTATGATCAAGACCTATTACGAGACGGTAGACGTATTGTTCGAAATACGTAGAGAACTGTATCATATCCGAAACTGCTAAACTAAACACATACACATTGGGAGGAGTCTGTAGATAGTCGTATTTAAAAATAGAAGAACATATAAGTAGACTTCCAAGTATAATAAAGAATGCACAACCTGATAATGTGTGAATATAACTCTCCATAAAAGGTCCAAAGATGTTGGAGTATTCAAAATCTTGTATTGTTATATAATCTGAGTCTATAACGTTAAAGGGATCTATAAGTTTCAGTTCCAAAGCAATAAATGGAGTGATCATGTAAAAATGAGGTATATTAATGATTGTGTCTTTAGGAATTTGTGTCATTATAACTTTTTGCATTATTTCTATTTGCCTTTCTGTAATTATAAAAATGAAATGGAACGAAATGAAAGGGGTTTCTGTCTCATTAGTATATGCATAATATACTCCATTAACTGCGAACTTATAATCCTCAACTTGAACGATTCCCTCGTGGTCGGAGTGTACAAACATAGTCAACGTATCATAGATGTAGAAGATTGATCCTGTATCATTACGCATAGCGATTGGAAGATATAAAATATTAGAAGCATTTTTTTCGTGATCGTGGACTGATAAAGTCTGGTTATCTACGTATTCGTAGAAGAGTGAGTTTGTTTTTCTGTAGTTAGACCCAGACACTCCTGTTCCTTTCAACGATTTACCAAATCTGAAATGAAAAAGGTGCCAGTGAATACATATTTCAAACTTATAGTACACAATTTTTTGTAATTTTTCAGTATTTAATTTTCATTTATTATGTACAATTGAAAAATTTTAGGGATTTTTTTTAAATATTGAGGATTATTTAATCAAAATTATATGTTACAAAATGGGTGCAGTTGTTTTCTAGTCCATCGGCCTTTTATAGCTACGTTTGTTCTTTTCTTGATGCGTCAATTATTGCATTATTCTAAACCTTTGTCTATTAAACGAGTTTACTCCCATTCCCCTGCATTGTCTTAAGCCTACATCACCACTTAGAGCTGATTGATCATAGGTCCTTTTGTTAATAAATGCTTTAGACCACAGACTATCGTCCTGCGTTACAATTTTAGCTTTCAATCTTACACTAATTTTATGTTTGCAAACGTGACGTTCGATTGCGTGTTAATTCGTTCAATAATTAATTATTTGTTGGTATAGTAATTTAAATATTTCCATGTTCGATAATATATTAAGTCTTATTAATTTATCTGCATTGTTAATTCATTTCATAGACGTTTCGATTTCTCTATGCTTATTTTTTTTTCGTTAATTAAATTAAACATTCCTTCCTTTTTTGTTTGTTTTGGAATATCTGACAATCTAATTGTTCATTAGAGTTCATCATAGTTCGCTTATAGTGAAGCTCTGACAGGTTAGGCTTAGGTAAGGGAACAGGCAAGGGTAAGCCTACGTTATCAAATCTAACTTTTGAATTTGTCCAAAAATGCTAATTAATTTGAAATCGTTAGTTATTTAATACTAAGTAGGCCCAGTAAAAACACAAGTAAAACCAATAAATTAAAAAAAAACATTTATTTTTTCTTTAAACTTTTGTTTGTTGTTATTTTCTTTATCAGAAGAGCTAAAGTCGGCAGAGCTATCTATTTTGTAGTTTCTTATTTGATGAGTTCTAATAACATCAATCCTCAAACTGCAAAAGCTGTTTTAAACTACATATGACAGATAATAAGTTTTGGCTAAAATGTTCCATCGTTTGATAACTGGCCTTAGCTAAAGCTTATTCACCTCACTTTATCGAAGTGCTAAGACTAAAGCTAAAGCTAAGACTAAATGCTAAAAGCTGTTTTAAATAGTTTCAAACTACATATATGACAGATAATAAGTTTTGGCTAAAATTTTCCATCGTTTGATAATTGGCCTTAGCAAAAGCTTATTCACCTCACTTTATCGAAGTGCTAAGACTAAAGCTAAAGCTAAGACTAAATGCTAAAAGCTGTTTTAAATAGTTTCAAACTACATATGACAGATAATAAGTTTTGGATAAAATTTTCCATCGTTTGATAACTGGCCTTAGCTAAAGGTTATTCACCTCACTTTATCGAAGTGCTAAGACTAAAGCTAAAGTTAAGACTAAATGCTAAAAGCTGTTTTAAATAGTTTCAAACTACATATGACAGATAATAAGTTTTGGCTAAAATTTTCCATCGTTTGATAACTGACCTTAGCTAAAGCTTATTCACCTCACTTTATCGAAGTGCTAAGACTAAAGCTAAAGCTAAGACTAAACGCTAAAAGCTGTTTTAAATTGTTTCAAACTACATATAGCAGATAATAAGTTTTGGCTAAAATTTTCCATCGTTTGATAACTGGCCTTAGCTAAAGCTTATTCACCTCACTTTATCGAAGTGCTAAGACTAAAGCTAAAGCTAAGACTAAATGCTAAAAGCTGTTTTAAATTGTTTCAAACTACATATGACAGATAATACGTTTTGGCTAAAATTTTCCTGGGTTTAATAACTGGCCTTAGCTAAAGCTTATTCACCTCACTTTATGGAAGTGCTAAGACCAAAGCTAAAGCTAAGACTAAATGCTAAAAGCTTTTGTTTATTTTTTATTGAACAGGATCAATATTTACATTTTCTCTAAACTCTTATTTACCTTGTATAACCATTTATTTTTCACATTAAATAACATTATAATCATGTTCCAAAAATAAATAAGATTTTGTGTTTTACTAGTGCATGGCAAACAAAGACTTCGTTTTTATATTATTTTCAAAAAAAAAAACGTTAACAATTTTGTTTGTAATAAGTACATGAGTGACAAATATTTTTTTGTAAAAAGTGTAACATTGGATTTGTGTTGAAATCTGTATATTTAAATATAATTAGAATATTATTGTAACATTTGGTTCGGGCGAGGGACAAGTAGATATAGTTTATTGGTTTTATGCCTAAAAGCAGTTTCTTTTAAAAAATTAAGTAAACAAATTCTTTTAGTTTTACATTTTCAACTACTTATAACCTCAAAACAAGTCATATCTCATTGATTATTTTTAAAAAAACATTAAATATATTTCTTTTTTTTGTATCTTTTCTCTTTTGTCTAAAAAAAACATGCATTTGATATCACTAGTTGTATAAATAATAACGTGAATCTGATGTACTTACACAAGGAAGAGCAATCCAATAAAAGTAACTCTTATAACTAAACACATTGTTAACAGAAATTAAAATAAAATATCAACAAAATGAAAGTTGACTGTTCCCTACACCAAACAGACTGACGCTGCATTGTATAACGTAGAACAGCAGGATGTTCCTTGATTAACCCGTGACCTTATATCTTATCTATGGTTAAGTTATTGATATCTATATGTATATATATAAGCGAAATACCACTCACTCACTGACTGAACACGTAAAAAGAATACAATTACGTTAAAAAGACTGAAAATACCAACCACCACGGGCAACGCCGTACGGGTCAGCTAGTAATTTTATATTAGTTTCCTCATTGCAAATTAATATTTCAATATTATTTCTTGTTATGACTCATACCTTTGTGGGACGTGCAAAATGACGAACAGTGTCAAGAAAAAGAAACAGTTTCATATGACTTATTATTCAAGTCTTTCACACGGATTGAATAGTATTACATAAACACCCAGATCCTAGACCATGATGAAGCTTGTTGACAGCTTCCGCTCGATCATCGGTAATTGTGTGTTATTTTCCTTATTAAGAGATACTACGTAAGTTTGCATTTCATGTTGCAATAGAGTTTCGTTTGTGATGTATTCCTTTACATTTAAACCTATAAGTATATTAGACTTAAGTCTCTAGCTCGTTAGCTCAGGTTCAAGAAACATTTGATTTTATGCATTTATTCTCTTTGCAATTGATATTTTATATGACTGGCTTTGAGATTAGAAATCGTTTAAAATCTATGCAATTCTACAATCCTTTTTGTAGAAATCATTTTACTTCGTTCTTGACAGCCACGAAAAAAATAAGTATAGCACGCATTATTTTAAACTACTACTATTTCGGGCGATTTGTCTAAATTATTGCTATTTTATCACATTATTAAGAATTTAGTGAATTAATTAACAATAATATACTTTCGCATAAATTACCAAATTCTATATATGTTGGTTTAAAATCATAGATTAGGGTAGGCCAATTATTAAAATGTACGATTTTGTTTTTAAAATGTATTTCCAGTATTTGAGTAAAGTATTGTATTATTGCCTCTGTACATTTACCGTGTTGAAAATCCATAACGTAGACTCAGTTTTACATAGTTTGTTGTATGTAGTCCTGAGCAGTTTCTTTTAAAGGACGAAGAAAACGAAAACAATTAAAAACTATTTAAATTTACAACAGCTGATCTCGTTCATTAGCTTCAATACTGTAACAAAAATTTTAAAATTCGTTCAGCTTAAATACAGTACAATACTCATGTGCAAACTGGATCCCTATGCTACGTATTATGCAGTACAAGGAAAACCTTATGCGTCTCTATTACTCGAGTCCAAAGTGTAAAATTGGAAACTAACTTTATAGGGACTTTATAAGTACGATACGGTATTTATTTACTTTAACTTGTCAAACAAAACTACTATAAACACACAAACCTGAACTTTTTTCTCAATAAATATAGTATTTATACACTTCACTGATACCGGGAAACCAATATTTAACCATCTTCAACACGTACAACATTAAACCCTTTCAAATCAAAAGTTCACTATGGAAATTTACATTGTAAAGTGCCGACATGTTTTTCTTACCGTCCTGCCAGCGTTGCCGGATTGTTCTTGTTCTTTTTTGTGTAGAAACGAACAGTTTAGGCAACTCATTCTAATTATAAATAATGTGATAATACGACGAAATATTATAATTATACAAATATTATAATTATACTGTTATCGGTAACATACTGTGACTAAACAGTTTAGGTTAGTCCTCTAGTTTTTTTTTAATTCTAATTATATAAAGTGATAATACGACGAAATATTATAATCATACAAATATTATAATTATACTGTTACCGGCAACATACTGTGACTAAACAGTTTAGGTTAGTGCTCTAGTTTTTTTTTAATTCTAATTATATAAAGTGATAATACGACGAAATACTATAATTATACAAATATTATAATTATACCGGTACTGTTATCGGCATAGTAGTACACAGGTTTGAAATAGAGATTTATACACAAGGTTACTAGATACTAAAGGTTGCCTCATAGTCATGTAGACAAACTCAAACCTCCACTTTTTTTGATATTTCTCACATGAGGCAACCTTTACTATCTAGTTACCTTGATTTATACACACCTTATTCAGTACAATAACATATTGTTCGATTTGGCAACGTTGATGAATTTCCATTTTAAATACGCAGTTATACTGTACTTTCTATTGTTCGATGGATTTGTTCTCGTAATTATGTTTGTTACATTATTTTCACATTTTCTTGCTTTGTGGATACTTTTGGGGTTAATATTGTTTAGTTTATTTAATTCTTACATATTTGGTGTATGTGAAGTGATTTATTATGTTATAATTACGTCAAATATCGCGGAAAAGTCGAAACTTAACCTATACAATTTCAAGTTTTATTTCTTTCATAACTAATACAAATATTATTTCCCGGGAAAATTTTTGTTGTTTCCACAATCAGTTAGATGTGTTCTTTCCTGTTATATCAAATTCCCTTAGAAATCGATTGACAAGGTAAACTACATTTTTACCATAAGTACTCTATACTTATATTTTGAAGTTTATTACAAAAATTTAAAAAAAACTTGAATCTTTCCGTAGTCTTATTAATATTTTAATAAAAATGTTAACATATAGACTTGTATACAACTTTATTTACCAAAAAAGATAACCGCCATAGAAATGTAATTTCAAAAGCAGTAATCATAATAGTTTTGTGTACTTACCCGAGGAATAACAATGCAATAAAAGTAATCCTTACAAAGGTACACATGACGGAGTAAGTTGAACTGATATCTACATTAGATAAAACAATGTTGACTAACCAAGACAACTAAACAGAATGACCTTGGTGTGTACAAATGCAGAGTTCAGTTGCGTGCGGGTTTACTCCTGGATGACCGCACCCTTAACTCTTATCTGTAGGTCTGTCATCTGCTGTTATCATTTTCCGTATTCAATGTCGTGTTGCAGAATAGTTAAATATACTATTTAATTAACGTTTTTCTTAGTAAAGTATTCAAATAGGATGACCTATATACTCGCGTTGGTCATATTATGTTAAATTGAATACTATACACAAAAAACAAAAGCAAGTTGAGTACTACACTGGAAAAATAAAGACCATTGTTGTCTACTATCCTGGATAAATATATGCTATTTTTTACTATATTGAAAAAAATAAAGGATATGTTTTAAAATACTGGAAAAATATATTCAATTTTTTTCTATCCTGGAAAAATAAAGACATTGTGTACTATCCTGGAAAATAATATGCGATTTTTTACGATACTAAAAAAAATCTATTTCGTTTTAATTTTAAAAACATACATACATAATATGTTTAATAAATAACTTACTCTGCACTTAGACCGTCTCTGACTTCTACTTTCTTTTCTTTACTTGTTTTAGAGCTTATTTCCCATCATCAGATCTTCACTCATTTGAGGTAGTCAAACATTAAACATAACTAAAACATATACACTTTACACAAACACTGAGAGGCCGTGCACCTCCACTTATTTACTTCGCCATCTTGGATTCCCATAGAGGAGTCATACTGCTAATTAGACTGAAAGTTGAGTTTTTCATTTAATAGTTCGTGTTTGTTCAATGAAATGTGTAATTAATTTTTTTACAAATATTTAAGGTTGTAAAATTAGTCTTAAAATCAACATACAAATGGTTATTGTAAATTAAACAATTTGATTAATTGTATTTTATGTTGTTGATGTTACTGTTGGGTAAATGTTCTTTACAAAGGTTCCCAAACTGTCTATATGTACGTAAACACAATCTCCGCAAGTTATTTTATGGACTCCTGTGTTAGTTTCACCCTTTTTTTATAGTTTTTGGTCGGAGTATAATATCATTTACCTTATTTCTGCTTTTATAAGCAGTTACATTATTATGACACATTATTGAGTACATTCGAGTTCTTTAAGGAAAGCAGAGCTGATGCGGTGGAAACGTAGATTTTTAGTTGTTTAATAAAACCTCGACCAACGACCTTTTTCTTCACACGGCAGATATACAGAATGACTTAATATTTTCCACAACGTGGACTGGAGTTTAATAATTTTTCGTGGATTGTAAAAGTGTAAATTTTGTTTAAAACTATTTCTGTTTCGTGTTTAGCCATATCTGAAATTATTTAAAGTACGTTCATTAAGTTAATCACAAAAAAATTCAAGGAGAAGGTCATACTGACACTCGAATAATAGACTATTAAAATGCGTGATCTACACGCAACAAAGTTGTACACTACTATTTCGTATGTAAGCATTGTAGAGATGAAAATTAGTTGAGAAAAGAAAATAATTAACTTTACATCTATTTAATGTATAATGTATTTCATTACAAGTCATTATTTAAAAAAATTCACATTAATACTACAGCAGAAATAAAAAGGTATAAATGTTGTGAATATCTTCCTCCATCATAATTAATTCAAAGCCAGGCCTTGGTCAACATTTGCTGTAGATTTTCCACAAAATAACAGACGTCGTATACAGCCAATGCATATACAACCTATGTCCTGATAAAGTAATGAAAGCATTAGTTTAGGTATACAGTATTAACAACATAATAGTTGTATATATACAATCAGCTGTTAAATAGGAAGTTATAAACTCAGTTGGACGCACGGGTGACATAAAACTCATTTATATTGAATAGCTGTGTAACCAGTGCTTCGCTACGGTGACGACTTTTGTACGTCAATAACTTAACTAATACTGTATCGTGTGGTTGTTTATAGTAAACATGTATACAGACTACACGCATTGTTCATTATGTGCTGTACACACGTCAAAAATTTAACCTCATTAGATAATTACACTTTAAAATTTGATAATTTTGTCAGTTTATTGTTAATATTTTACCACCGAATAAAATTACAAAGTATAAAATGAACACACTGATACAGCTTTAATAATTTTATTACTCGATAAACGTTACATTTGTTCTTTACTGTACAAGCAAATAAGTCAAAACCTTGATCAGCTGTTTAATTGTTACAAGCACGTAGTTAGTATTCACTAATAATAAATCAGCTGTTAGTTGTAAATACAAAATAACTATAAAACTCACCACAACAGTTTGAAGGCGTTTACGTTTTCTATTATTTAACGCATTTAGTGTGATAAAATGACAGATTTAACATTTTCAGGTGATTCCACCAACGGTTGCTTTTTAATTGATAAATTTTAAAACGCACGTTTTCAAGTTAAAACGGACAGGAAACATGTTTTTGCGTTTTGCTTTTTGTTTGATATGTTTGTTTTTAAGCTAAAACACTTTAAATACACATATTACTCAAATTTTCCATCACAATTTTATATTTGTATGTTTGATAATTTAACTGTACACGCTCTGCCTTATAAACTGTACTATTTAAAAACATTTCTAAACAGATGTTTTCTTCACTCCTTTTCAGCTGACTTTTAGCAAATTAATCGGGAAATCTATTTAAATCACTTGCCCGAGTGATATAAACAACCAAAATGTGTACCAAATTTGGAACAAATCGCACTTAAAATTAGAGTGCGTACACTTATATACATATATACATATATACATATAATTTCTAACGACACCTTAAAATGTTTTCTGAGGACCAAGATCGTAGCTCATATACTACTCCCGACCTTAGGTATCACCATAAGGGTCACTGCATAGCTCTTTTTTTCCTATGGAAATTCGCTACTAAGGGACAGAAATGTTTGTGTCACATAGCCTGAAACGAAATTAAACATATTTAAAATCAATAATTAAACAATAATACAACATAATGTTTGTGTGTGCGTTTGTACACACTAATCTAATCAATGGCCGAACCAATTTGGATGTAGTTTTCAGTGATGTATTGAGATAAGCTTGGGCAAACATTTACAGTAGGTAATCTAGAGCACCGGATATGCTTAAATGACTGTTTTTGTGGTTTAACTCACCGCCAGCAATCCTTTTTGAAGTAATTCTTCTGTTTATATATGTATCACGACACGTGTTTCGGACATATTATTCGTTCATCGTCTGGTGATAAAAATAATTAAAAACACACTTAAGCACATTCAACACAATACAACATAAATAATATAGTCCCGTTTATGCGCGCACAATTAATACATATAACATTTTCCCACTGTCTCTTGGCTGACATTAGGCAGTGCACTGTGTGTCAGCTGTTATCTAAACCTGCTTAGCTGGCTTATTAGCTCGAAGGTGGGGGTAGCATTAAACAGTTTTTTATCGTTTAAAAGTTCATCCGGGTGCTCTAGTTCATTTTTATAAATGTGGTATTCTTCTACGCGGTTCATATAATTGCCTTTTATGCACTTCTGTATTATTTCCATATTGTTGTCTATGTTTTTATATGAATGGACACAATTTACCAGATGTTCTTCAAATTTTGATTTTTCAGGGTGTTTTAATGCCTGAATATGTTCTTTGTATCGTTTTGTAAAAGGCCGTCCTGTCTGTCCCACGTAGAATTTATCACATGAACTGCAATTTAATCTATATATAGCAGTGCCCGCGAATTTGCCCTGTTTTGGTTTTTGTTGGTATTCAGCATATGGTGTACATTTGAATTGGTTTTGTAGGCTATTTTGTAACCTTGTTGTCTAAAAACGTTGGCTATTGTGTTGTTAAATTTGGGATTATGTTGTAATATTACAAATTTGTTGTCCTGGTTTCTATTTGATTTAGTGCTATTTCTCTTTTGTTTCATTTTTCTATGTATTGTTTCTATTGTTTTTGGGTTGTATCCATTTTGCTGGGCAATGTGTTTTATTATGTT
>JAGFPH010020833.1:0-13857 GCA_018207615.1 Philaenus spumarius | reverse complement strand
TATATATTTGGGCTTTTGGGTTGATAATTAATTTTTTAAATTACCATTGTTGACATAGTCTAGTACCATATGGATCGTACCTCATCTGTTCTAAAAAACATTTAATTAAACACAATTTATTCCAAAGACTAATAAATATTTTCAAGTTTAACTTAGGCCTATATTGTTTTATAATTATTGGAAAAGTAAACACATTCTAGGTATAAATTCAAAATTTTAAGGGACTACAATTTAAAACTAAGTGGATAATTCCTTCTTTGTTACATACGCTTATGAATACTATCGTTGCATCTGTTTGGTTGGTCACAGTTAGTCTGGGGACCATGATCAGTGCTCACTTACTACACCCAACAAAATGAATGAGCTCCCGAAGTTTCTGCATATCGTCGTGAATCACCCTGCATATACAATTTTTAATGATTGCCGAAAACGTGTTCAGGGGACCATGATCAGTGCTCACTTACTACACCCAACAAAATTAATATGCATTGTCATCGGTCCTTGATAAGAGCTAAGTTTCAAATCAATCCGACGTTTTGAAGTATAGGAAAGTATACGAATATACGAAGAAAGGTAAAAAAGGCACTTTCCGGATTTTACTCCTAACGCGTGACGTGGTTTCTCAACCAACACCCCACCCCGATTACAATAGGCGCAAAGAACTATAACTTCAAAAATTAACGTTATTTATTTTTACAACAAAGTTGTATATTTTACACTTTTTGGCATATAAAACATAAAAACGGTTTAACCATAATATAGGCCTAATATTTTTCAGTGGACAAATAACATCGAAGGTCGGCGGAAGTAAACGAACCCCACTCCCCACTCAGAACGAAGCTTCACAAATGTTCGCGGAAATAAACAAGGCATTGCAACGTTTACTACTTGTTGCATTATTTTTCTGCACATTGCGGTAAATGAAGGGTCTGCTGTAGTGGCGGCCATCTTGGATTTTTATCCCATAAGAGCATTGTTAAATTTCAAACCATTTATTTCGTTTACTCTTTATCATAAAATTGTTTGCAAGGTCTCATTTTAAGCAAAGTCACAATACGCATCCGTCTTGCAATTTACATTTTTTTAAATGCTTTTGATTTGTTATGTAATTGATATTTTGTAAGTACAAAGTTTGAATTTTTTTCCTAACACAATAAAAAATTAATAATGAAAAATAATTTGTAAAGCCAGATCCGAAATTTTATATTACAGTAGAACCCCTCTTAACCGGTCAGGTCGGGACCGAGACCCTGGCCGGTTACGAGTTTGGCCGGTTGATCCGAGGTTCCCGTAAAAAAAAGATTTTAGTTCAAAAATAACCTACAATACATATTTCATAAATAATAAAGGAAATAAGACGTTATTGCAACTGATTTTATTGTATGTACTGTACATACACACACAAACAAACACTAACAAATTACATGTAAACATGAAAAATGTACAGTACACTTCCTCCTCCCCCATTCCACTCCCCTTCCCTCGCCTCCTTTTCTCCCCTCCCGTTTTCAAGCACTTTTGCTCTCACGAAATTCAGTAAAGGTTCCGACAAATAAACAGACGAAGAAAGAGAAACAAAGGATGCCGCTTGGTTAATTGATTCCAAGAAAAAATAATACAGTTGCCGTGGGAAGCAAGATTTGATCCCCCCTCTTGCTTTCGCGGCAAGAATCAATCGACAAGGCGGCTTCCTTTGTTACGCTCCTCCTTCCCCCTTTTCCCTGCTACAACATTAACACATACAGTAGCACAAATAACATTGCGTCATCCCGAAATGTCCGTAAAATAATCGATGTTTGAGACTTCGGCCAGTTAATATATTTGATTTTGTTGTTCCTTGAAATAGGCCGGTTAATCCGAGGACCGATTGATCCGAGGCCGGTTAAGAGGGGTTCTACTGTATAATGAATATTCAGTTTTTTTTTTCAACACTCAATTACAAAAGTTAGACTTACAAAATGGTTTGAAATGAGGTAATGTCAAAGCGTTCAGCTGCAAGAAATTGCACTGTTTAGATAGGAATACAGTGAGAAGCGGTTGCGTTTCCGGTTGCTTTCTCGTTTACTGGAGCAGACCCTTTTCTCTTGAAGTATAAACATTCTAAACAAGTCTTAAAGGGCAGGTCGTTCAAAATCTACATAGGCCTACCGTTTCCATAACCATTTTTAATAAGATACTAATGATAAAGTTCAACAACGTGGTAAACATTGTTATTCTTACATCTATTCTGACTAACTTCCAATCAAAATTCTTCAGATAAGTAAAAGTGAGATAAGAAAAAAAAAGATAAACCTCAAGTATGTTTAGCGGATCATCTGCGTAGCACTTCTCCACTGCAGAATCCGTTTTGTAAATTTAAATCGAGCCACTCAGGTTAATTGAAAGATATTGGCCTAAATTATTTACACTGCAATTGTGCAAAACTAATAACGTGACAAATTTTGATCTTCCTCCTGTTTCAAGTACACATAATAAACAATAATTTTCCGAAATATCTGCCCTTAAAATTTAAAATTAACAAACATATGAATATTTAAAAAATTGTAATTTTTAAAAATAGGCTATTTCCGATTTTTTTTATGTGAAAAATGGTCCAGTTGGGATCTGTAATTTTTTTTTTAATTATTAAGGGGTGGCCGGACTTTTGTATCACTCTGTATAATCCAAACTGTAAGCCTAACTAAGACTGTTAAAGAAGTGAAGTAGCAACGTTTGGCAACGTATTGACTGATAAGGCTTGTGATTTTCCTCCCTCACCCCAACCTTTTAGCAGCTTTTAGCGGGTGCGTAGATATGACGCCAGTTCTAGTATGGAGATCGTTGTCAGCAGGTGCCTAACCTAAAATTTATCAGTTTCATGATTTGTTTTTAATTTTATCGTATAATAGTGATAGTGTGTTTTTTTAAGTTTTTGTTTGGAGTCGTTAGTGTGAGTTTAAGTGTGAGAATTTGCGTGAAAGTGTGTGTGTGTGTGTGTGTGTACGGTAGACCATAGACCTTCAATAAGAATAGTGCGTACGTAATATTAGAGTATATATTTTTTGAGTTCATAAGTTTATCATAATATAGATTATTCAGTAATTATATGATTCGGCTATACCTCGAACAATGGAAAGTTCAAATAAAGGTAAAAGGCAGCACAAATGTTGTTTTACTGGCTGCAACAACACGAAAGGTCGTAATCCGTCCCTTCATTTTTTTTCTTTTCCCATTAAAAGAGCAGAAATTTGTGAACAATGGATTGTCAACTGTTCAAATGAGACCCTGTCATCCCTAGCTCCTACAACGCTAAACCGCAAAGTTGTGTGTGAACTGCACTTTAAAGATAAATGTTTTACCAGTTGTACAAAAAGTAAATTAAATCTATACGCTGTACCGACAAAGTTAACCCTTGACAGTCCCCACACACACGCTCGCACCGCTCGTGCGCATTGAATTCGTCATATTTGTACGGGTCGCACGTGCGGGCGCAGCGATCCATCTCCTGTCGGTATTTTCGAAGAACACTTTGAATGTTCGCCGAACATATTTGGACGAGAGCGTGAAAGGTTTGTCGTTTTCAGCGCACGTTTGATTATTGCTTTCCAATAAACTGGTATTCATTAAAAAAAAACTGGTATTCATTGATTAAGTAGGCCTATGGATTGCTCAGAAGCAAATTAAATTAATATAATCCTTTAGAAACGAATCCAGTCTTTGGATCCTCTAAATAATTATCATTTGATCACAAAAATATAAAATTAGATGCTTGGCGAAAAATATCAGCGGAGTTGGATAATGAATTAATTCTTTATATTCTAGTTAATTATATTTTGTACTTAAGTATTTTGAAATATTTAGTAAAAAGTTTGTATTTTTTTTATATAAAAACGTATTTTTTATATGCATTTGTCAGTTAAAAATGGTATCAAAACACTGTTTTCAGGGCCTCAGGGTCCGTCCCTTCCCTTTCCATCCCGGTTCCCCCTCTTCCCCCGGTAGGCCACTTTAGGCTAGACACCTCCCTTTACAAAATACTGGCTACGGTATTTGGTCACCTAATGTGGTGAGCAAAACAACTAAAAAAACTCAGTATATTTTAATGCGTTCATTACCCCAATAGAAAGTAAATTTATGTTATTAAATTAATTTAGATTAAAAATATTTTTGAAAAGTGTCAATAGCAAACTAAAACTATGGAAATGTGTTTATGAGAATAACTCTGTTTATAGTTACAAAACAACGTGTGCATCATTAATTCCCAACCGTTATGTCCATAGCAAGAAAAACCCCTAATAAACTGTTTTTTTCCTGGAAATTATTATATTAATTAATTATAAAAATAACAGTAATAAATAAATAACAAGTAATTAATAAATAAACAATGAAATAAAAATGACAATTCTTATTTTGTTGATAATAATTACATTTACTTTCATTTAAAACAAACCGCACGAAAATAGGTTGCATAGATTTCCAGAAATAGGTATCAATAGGGTTTTAATCTAGAACCAAAAAACCTCAAAAAGTGTCCTTATAAGAAGTATTAGGATGAAGTACAAATTATTTTTCATAACTTTTTTATAATAATAACAATAATATTCTCTTTTTATTTCAAATAAACAGAACTAAAATGGGGTAGATCTTCATAAATATGTCGTATAAGTGTTTTAATCTAGAACCAAAAACCTCAAAAAGTAAATTTATAAGAATACCGATGAAATACAAATTACTTTTCATAACATTTTGATAATAAAGACAATATTCCCTTTTATTTTGAATAAACACCACTAAAATTGGCCATATAGATCTCCAAAAATAGGTATACAATCAAAAGGGTTTTAACCTAAAACCACCAAAACTCAAAATGTGCCCTTATAAATGCACTGATGAAATAAAAATGACATTTTAAAAACAGGCAGTCGTGGGTCTGCCGTCAGAAGTGAAAAGATTTTAGGTTCATATAGTTAACTTTATTTTCGAGTTATTAAGAAGTATTTTTTTAATAATGTATAATGTTGTAATGAGATCTTAAATAATTGCGGAGATGCGATGGAGCCTTAAATAATTGTGGATAAGCGACGGAGCCTTACATAATTGTGGAGATCCGATGAAGCCTTAAATAATAGCGGGAATGCAACTGTGTCTTAAATAATTGCGGAGATGCAACAGAGCCTTAAATAATTGTAGAGATCCGATAGAGACTTAAACAATTTCGAGGATGCGACTGTGTCTTAAATAATTGCGGAGATGCGGCGTAGCCTTAAATATTTGCGGGGATGCAACAGAACCTTAAATAATTGCGGAGATGTGACGGAGCCTTAAAAAATGTCGTGTAAGTGCGATGACGATGACGGTGAAGGGAGTTCAATCATTTTTCTCCATGCAAAAAGTGCCCAACCTAATGAAGTTTTCACTGGAAAAAAACTAAAATCATAGTAATAAATAAGGTTTTAACCTAAAAACAAAAAACTCAAAAGTGCAAAATAATTGAAAAAATAACATTTAATAATTTGTTTAAAATAATGAGATTTTCTTTCATTTAAAACTAACGACACGAAAATCGGACACGCAGAACTCCAGAAATAGTTATCAATAAAAAACCTAAAACTAAAAAAAATCTAAAATTGACCTTATAAATATATTGATGAAATAAAAATGACATTTCTTAATTTTATTATAATAATGACAACATTTTCTTTCATTTAAATCAAACCGCACCATCGACCAGGTTGATCTCCAGAAACCGATATCAACCGGAAAAGGTTTTAAACTAAATAAAAAAAACTCGAAAAGTGCCCTTATAAATATACCGATGAAATATAATTGATATTCAATAATGTTTTAATAATAATGATAACATTTTCTGTCATTTTAAACAAACAGCACTAAAATCGGAACGGTAGATCTTCAGAAATAGCTACCAATAGGATTTTAACATAAAAGTCAAAAAGTTCCCTTTTAAATATACACATGAAATAAAATTGACATTTCATAATTTTTTATAATAATGACAACATTTTCTGTCATTTAAAACAAACAGCACTAAAATCGGCCCGGTACATCTTCAGAAATAGCTATCAATAGGATTTTAACATAAAACTAAAAAAGTGCCCTTTTAAACATGCCCATGAAATAAAATTGACATTTCATAATTTTTTATAGTAATGACAACGTTTTCTGTTATTTAAAACAAACAGCACTAAAATCGGCCAGTAGATCTTCAGAAATAATAGGATTTTAATATAAAACCCCAAAAACTTAAAAAGTGCCCTTTTAAATATGCCCATTAAATAAAATTGACATTTCATATTTTTTTTTATAATAATGACAACATTTTCTGTCATTTATAACAAACAGCACTAAAATCGGCACGGTAGATCTTCAGAAATAGATATCAATAGGGTTACCAAACGTTAAAGGGTGATCGTTTCAGTAGAATTATTATATTAGTAAGATGAGTGGTAGAGTAATAAACGCAATAAAGATCAAGGTAAAGGAACGATTTTGAAGTTTTTTTAAACTGATAAAAGCCAACATCAAGTAGGCAGCTTCAGTGACAACAACAACCTTTAGTTCACTCTAATAATGAAAACAAGTACGTTTTCTGCTATTTTGTGCAGATGTACAAGTTTCTGTCTTTTGCCAAATACCGGTGCTGCTCCTTACAACTCCTAGCGAGATGGTCCTGTACTACGTCTACTGATGGTCCTGGACCACGGTACAGACCGCCCGTTAGCTCGGTTAGTCTAGTACTTATATAGTCAATGCTAATACTTATATAGACACTGGTATTACTAAACAGCTGACCGCTGGTCAGAATCTCATTGGTTCTGTAACAGTATGATTATAATATTTCGTCGTTATTATCACATTATATAATTAGAATTAAAAAAAACCTGAAGGTACTAACCTATACTATTTAGTCTCTGTATGTTGCCGATAACAGTATTACTGTATTATAATATTTCACCATTATTATCACATTGTATAATTAGAATAAAAAAAAAACCTGAAGGTACTAACCTATACTATTTAGTCACAGTATGTTGCTGATAACAGTATGATTATAATATTTTGTCATTATTATCACATTATATAATTAGAATTTAAAAAAACATGAAGGTACTAACCTATATATGTGAGGCGGAAAGCAAAAAGGGACCTCATCGCGGCAAACTGAAAATTTCAGTACAAGCAGTTTCATCGAATGAGGTCAAAAATATCGATTTTCGGTTGTTTGCGGTTTAATATGCTTCATTTCATCCTTTACCAGTTGTAATTGATTACAAAACTGTTGTAAACGGATAAAACACTAAAAAAAATAATTAACATAGCTTGGGAAAAGGGACCTCTTCGCGCTTATGGGAAAATAACATGGGCCGCGAACAGGTCCCTTTTCTCAAACACATCAGATAGCAAGGTAATATTTTAAAAACTACTCTCTGATGAATTCTAGCAGCGACGAAGTGAACTACTACGAGTTTATTGTAAAATGAGAACGTTTTCTGGTTATAAAAATCCCTGTCCCGACTTCAGTTACCTTTTCTTTACAGGTTTAAAAACCACCTACTCTTAGTAGTTGTACTAACACACTTAAACTATGCTTTTAAAGCTAAGATTTTTGTATAATTAACTATTGATAACCATTATTAATTATTACATTAATTAATTTTTGATAAGTTAATGTACTGTCCAAACAATAACCGTATTGTCATGAAACCCAAAACATCGATGAAGCTGGCAGCAGTAACTCTGACGGCCCTCGACCTGTCCCAGGACCTTCGACGAAGCGTCGAAAACGTTCCACTTAAATAATGAAGATGGATGTTCATGAGAGACTTTCTTATATCATTTTTTAGAGGATGTTTTAAGCTAATTTGTATAAAAAATTTATTTCTTAAATGTTATAAATAAAGTTTTTGTGTTACTTTGAATATTTCAATTGAGTTTTTCTCAAAATGCCCATTTTCACTGTATAAAATTAAAAAATCCGTAACTTAAACAAAACAAATCATAGAGATATGATTTTTGCACTAAATTGTTTGTTATTCAAAGCTTAATTCAATATTATCAAAAACTAAAAACCGGAAATTGCCGCGATGAGGTCCCTTTTTACTTTCCGCCTCACATATACTATTTAGTCACAGCATGTTTACTTAGTTGAGTTGCCTAAACTGTTTGTTTCTACACAAAAAAGAACAAGAATAATCCGGCAACGCTGGGAGAACGGTGAGAAAAACATGTCGGCACTTTACAATGTAAATTTCCATAACGAACTTTTGATTTGAAAGTTTTTAATGTTGTACTTGTTGAAGATGGTTAAATATTGGTTTCCCGGCATCAGTGAAGTGTATAAATACTATATTTATTAAGAAAAAGGTTCAGGTTTGTGTATTTATAGTAGTTTTGATTGACAAGTTAAAGTAAACAAATACCCATTAAATACCTAGGTAAAATAACAAACAATTATTTATTATAATGTTCTTATTTTTATGTAATTGAATATTTTAACAATAATTAAGCATAATACATTTATATCGCAATAGGTGTGTGATTTATATAGGACCTTGTACTGCCTAGACAACAAAGAACTTAATTCTATAAAATTCTGTTAATTCACTGTAAACATTGAAGAAACAACACTATAAGAAGCGAAACCCTCATGTTATCAGAGGTAACACTTTTCAATAGTCGAAAATGCCTAGTTTGTCTCGAGGCCAACAGGTACCGCCAGCAGCATCGCCGCGTGGACTGTACCTTCTTTATTGGGACTGTACATTACGTGCCCGCCCCTAAGTGTCAACTTCACAGAGACCAAATAGTTTTGTCGAGGCGTAAACTGCCATGCTCTCCTTACTTGATCTATTGTAAATTGTTTTGTAATAATATAAGATTATTATTATTATTTATTTATTTCTGGATTTTTCTCCCAGTTCAAAATGTTGACCATAAAACTAAATCTTTTAGAGCTTTTTTGCCAAACTGTCATAAGTATTGCCTGCAAAACAATACTTTTTATTAGCTTTAAATATCCCAAAAGCGGTAATGAACAATCTAAATACCTTATTTGAGAACGGCTGAAATATATATGTTTGGTGTCAAAACAAAAACTGTTTTGCTATTTTACCTAAGTTTTTGCATATTTAGTTTTAAATATTTTACCCATTTTAAGTCCGATTTATGAAATAAAGTGTTTATTTGTTAATTACTGTTGCATGCATATTTAACATTTACCTTGTATGGGATATTTTTTCAACAAAACACACTTAGAAGACTTTACAATATTTCACAGTAAGAGATTATCAAATCAAATTCAGGAAAACCCATATTCAAATAATGTTAATTGGAGATTTAAGATAATTTTTATACAGTATTTGACATAACGTTTGCATTTTAAGTTACAAAACAATAATTTACTACTTAAAATTGTTTTTAATTCATAAAAAAAAGTATTAAATTTATGCCACAATAAAATTTGGTTATTAAAAAACATTATCAATAATAAATCATTGTTCAACAGTACTGTATAATATATTTGCAACGTGCTCCAAATATTGAAACATGTGCTCGCTCCCTCCAAAACGAAAACTCAATTCTCTTCGTTGGGGATGATGAAAGGAGGTCAAACATAGATATATACTACTAAGACTAGATAGCTGACTCCGTGTTGCGAGAACGAGCCGGTGGCGCTCTCAAGTTACCCCCACCACTGTAAAGACACCGCTGTGCATTGATAGCATTGAGAAGCGGGCATTTTTTGTTTGTTAAACACTGTATAATCAGTTTTACAACTTGACTTTAGAGTTTACTTTAGACTTTTAATACTATTGGTAGCCTATATCATAATAATGTATGTTTATAATGACATATTATAAATAGTAGATCCTACATTAAAATATAATCCATTCATAAGAAGCCAAGGTACCTGTTCATTAGCTTATTCCTGACTGAATGTTATTGTCTTCATTGTCATTTTCATTTGATGTTACTGCGTTTTTTGCATTCGTTGAACTTAAAATGGAAGCCTATACTTGTGGATTAAACTCAATGTAGTTTGAACCATCACTGCATCGAATGCTGTTTTTAAACATTAGTTTTCTCAGAGCCCATTTAAATTGCAACACATTAGGGTTGTTATTGCGCCCTCCCATAGCTCTAACGCAAGAAAAAAACTGTTCCAAATGATCTTGGGATAATTTGTACGTCAAAAAGTACTTAAAACCTTCATTGTCAATTAATCTGGTAGTTAGGGCCATTACAGTATTAATGTCTGTTATAAACCCTAGCTCAAACGTTTTTCTGGGATGTTTTAGAACGGGTACTCCATTTATTTTAAGATTAATGAGAAAAATCTTTGCCTCTTCTAAAAACTTCTCTTTAAGTAATTTATTTGAGGACTTTATCGGTTCCTTCCATATGGGTCTCTGGAGTTTAAAATATCAAAAAGTCTATCGATAATTCGTATATAAAGTTTATTTTACTGTTGCTTCACTACCTGAAAATCGAGAATCTTTAGAACTGAGAAATTCCAGAGCGTTTGCAACACCTAAGCACAATGTTTGTGCTGCGGTTTTTACACTCATTTTCTGTTTTTGAATTGAATGTGCTTATCAATCAGCTTGTTACAAAATGTATACCCTTCTTGTTTTTGTACATCATTTAACAATGACAAATATTTGAAACTAACTATTCCATCGGAAGACTGAATCTCACCCATGTCTTAAGGCATTCCTGCACAGCTTGAGCATGTGGCAAGCATCCTGGCTTATATAGATTTTTTTGGACATAGCAGGTAAAATAAACCAGGGTTTCTCAGGAAGATCACAAACAAGCTTTCTAAGAGTACTAATGGTCTTTGAAGGACCATCACAGGTTAGGTTGTGTATGGTAACACCCACTTCTTAAAGCTTTATAATAAAGTTTTTATTAATTTGCAATAAAACGCGGCTGTCTATTGAATTAATAAAAAAATATGTCACAACACATTTAAATGATTTCTGTAGGGAAACAACTTGAAATACAAGAGCTTCTGTAGCCAACTCCTCCTTGTTTTCAATATTTACGTTTTCCTAAATCTACATAGCCATAGTTTTCCCTACATTGTGGTCGAATATGATTTGTTTTCTATACTAATACAATCAAAAACTAAACTTACGTTTCTTAGGCTATGGGCTACTTGAAAATTTTTTTTTCAAATAATCAAATACCTCTCCCAACAACCCAGGACAACAATTAAACTTAGATAACCAATTCCTAGTTGTTAAAGGATTAGGGAGACAAAATCCCATGTTCTTTATGTACTTAAACGCTTTTGGAGAATAAAAATACAGGGTCAACGCAAACTGTTTCATTTCATCAGTATACTGCTTTATAGTTTGAACTGCAGCCTTTTGAAAATCGACTATTACAGCCATATGCTGCACAGGACTGTACCATATTAAAAAATAATATAAATATACAACTGGCTCCAAAACGATGGTAAACAAACAAAAAAACATACAGTGGACGCGCCAACTAAATGCAACCCCAATGGCAACTGACGCACAACTCTGCGGATCCGCCCTGCAGTGGTGGGGGGAACAGTGTCAACGCTGGCTCGTTCCTAGCGCTATTCCGCCACCCGAGTCAGCGATCCATATTATTCATTATCTATGAGGTCAAAGCAGTTTGTGCAAGACAATGCAAGAGGCAGATATATTTGCGGTCTGGTGGTGCGGCGAAATTTAAACTCTGTCTATAATGTCAGTTTCGTCTCGCGGAGCAGCAAAAGGCTGTTGGCGCTCCGAGTGACTTCGAAGTGAACTAACACGCTTCAAGCGTCCGTTTATAGCCCACTAGGTTTCGCTTCTTGCAGTGTTGTTTCTTCAATGCTGTAAACAATCATTTGGCCACAGTTAATATAATTTTTTTTTTGTCTAGTTTTTACTTTATCTATGGTAAAACTAGGTCGGCCGTTTAAACTGAAATTAACACTCCTATTCCCTGCAATATAGTGTGGAGGTATATATGGCAATTTAGCTGGAATGTTCTTGTACCATACAGCTTTAGTTAACCCTTTCGGCGCCAGGCATCTAGCGCGGCTGACTAGCCTAAACCGCCACGGCCTAAATCACTGGTTTTGCAGTACTCTATATAAAGCGTTCTAAAAACCTTGCTATTGAAGCTAGAACAATATTTTTTTTATTTTTTTTTGCCTTTAGCTATTCTATAAGATAAACATATGCAAACAAAGTTTAATTCAATTTGTATATTCGAAAAGTAATAAAAACCTTAAATCAAATTTTGTTAACAAAAAAAAAAAATATATTTTGAGCTAAAAAATCAATATAAACAAAAAATATTTTATACATAAAATTAATTTTTATATTAAAGTAAATGTAATAATGAAGCCCTGTAAAAAATTTTAAGAGAATGTATGATAAACAACAAAGAAAAAAAATATTTTCTAAAACATGGAAAAATCTATTTAGATCCTATTCTTATCTTATTTAAGTGTAAACGGTGCAGACTCTATTCTGTAGATGTTTGATTAGTTAGAATTAGTTATTTTGTAATACGTATCCTAGTAACACATTAAAAACTAAAAATATTTACACTACTGTATTTACAACATTTGCGTTCAAAACACTTTCTTCATATTAGTTTTGTCATACGATCAGTAGCTAGTGACAAAGCTAGCTCAAAGCTAGCTAGTGTCGTAAGTCAATCATACGACTTCGCGCGCAAAAAAACCCAGCTGTATATGTTTGTGAAACAGTAGTACCAACATAATAACATTAAATATCCTTTAGTTTGTTCTTTTAGGATAAAAAAACACCAAACTAGGACTCTCTATCTGTTTAAATAACAAAATTATATCGATTTTACAAAACGTCCGATCGATCGGACGTTGGCGTTTTTCGCCGGAAATTACGACGTCCGATCAATCGGACGTTGGCGGTCAAAGGGTTAAATTACAAGTAATGCTGTTATTTTAATTTCAAGTTAATCTTCAGTTTAAACATTCATTGAAAAATGATATAGTTAAATATAAACTTTCATTGAGTAAATTACTTTAATAAAAACTTTAGGCTATTGAAAAGTGTTAAATTTAACAAAAATAACTGATATAAATAGTTTTACCCAAGCAGACTCTGTAGTATTAAATGTTTGCTTGTTACAGTGCTGTTAGCACGAGTTTTGTGTAGAATTAGATCTGCTGAGACTGATGAGCAATTTGAAAATTCGGTTGCAAAATTTCTTACTCCAGTTTTGTTCAAATTAGGAAGTCAACATGAAGAAGTTCGGATGAAGGTAAACTACTGACTGTATCAAATAATGTAAACATTATGTAATTAACTTAGGTAGTTTATATTTTATTTCTTTGTTTTTGTTTCAAAATGTTTTTATTATATTTAGCCTTAATTTTTATTAAATTTCTCTTAAAAATCAGATTATTGCAGTACAGTATCACGGAATTGTACAGCATAAACAGAATTGTAATAAATCCCATTTTGTTCCATTGAAAGAACAATTCAAAATCCTTTTACCAAACTTATTGAACAAAATGATATGACCAAGAGAGAGATTTTTAATTTGAAAATAGATGTAGGGTAAATGAACAGGGGAAACATATATCAAATTTAGGTAAGATATTTGATAACAAATTTAGGTAGAAATGGGGAAAAATTTAGACCAAGTTAAAATAAGATTCAGGATGGAAGGAGTAGGGAAGGTAAAAAATGTTAATTGTCTGGGATATAATCGATTTGTCAATGGAAAGTAATGCAGAAAGATGGTGGCACATAGTTAGGGACGACATAGATGCTATAGACAAATTTAAAGAAATAATGAGAAGTATTGGAATGATGAAGTACAGAACGGGATCAGAAAAAG
>JAGFPH010020832.1:0-13858 GCA_018207615.1 Philaenus spumarius | reverse complement strand
CCATGGTAGTGATCACGGCCAGTAATTCAAAGGTCGCGCGATCGAATCCCGCCTTGGACAATAATTTTTTTATACGATTGACGTAGGTAGAATATTATTTTTTTGTTTTGTTCTAAAAAGTAATAAATAAAATGACTGAAAACAATATTATTTTGACTACAGTAAGTTGGGAGAAAGTTTGTGTCAGTTAACTGATACCGTTTATTTTTAAATGGGCCACGATTGGCATCTCAGAAACTATAAAAGTTACAACAATCTTTAAATGGGGGACCTTCCCTACTTTTTCCCTTTCATTAAAACTAAAATATTAAAATTTTCAAAAACTCCGCCATTTTTCCAATATGGCGGCCGACTTCATTTTTTCAAATGGAAACCCCCGTTTTTTATGTTGAATTTCGATTAAGGATACAAATTTAAGACATTTTTATTCTTTTGTATTTTTTTCCTAAACCCAACCGTTCATGAGCTACAGCCTCTCAACAATTTTCTATTTTATGTGATTTTTTTAATTGGGCCACCATTAGGATCTCAGAAAGTATTAATTTTACAGCAAACTTTAAATGGGGAAACTTTCCTTGTTTTATGAGAAATTAAAAAATATGTGGTTAAAATATTTCTAAATGGGCGCCATTTTCCAATATGGCGGTCAACTTTGAAATGTATAATGGAAACCCCTATATTATGACGGATTTGAGTTTTACATAAAATTTTAAGACTTTTTAATCTTGGTGTTTTTTTTATTAATTTAACCGTTTAACCGCTAGGGGCGCTGAAAGTTTCAGAAACTCTTATTTCAATGTTATTTTTCAACGTTTCTTATTAGAGGCACGTTTTACCATTTATATGCAAACAATAAAAATTAACTCAAAGGGCAATATTATGTACAATAGAATGTTAAAAAGCTGTTGCAAATTGACAAATACTTTATTGTATACAAAAAACGTACTTAAATTCTTAAACACTAGACAGTGGTTGCGTTAGCGATTTTTTAACAGTAATTTAATAAAAAACTAGCTAATTTGATATGCCAATCTAACATATATTTAACATCTAACATCTAGCACATTGAACATTTACCACCCAACCCTAACATTTAGGAATTAAAATGAATGGAATAAATATGAGTAATTTGCCGATGATATTGTTCTTTTTGCAAAATCAACCAAAAAACTAAAGAATATGTTAGAGGGCTGAGAGGGTAGCCGAGCCGAATTCGTGATCATGATAAATAAAGGAAAAATGGTACTCGTAAGTAACGGGAAACAAGAAGATTAAGTCCTAAATAAAATAAAGTTAAAGTGGGTAGCAGAACAGTAGTAGTGTTTTGTATGTTCTGGGATAAGGTCATTTGAAGGTCATCCATATACCACATATGCGGTCATTGACCCCTAATTTGCATAATTTTGGTAATTGGCCCGCATTCCTGCATAATTAAATGGTCATTAACCCCTAATTTGCATAATTTTGGTAATTGACCCGCATTCCTGCATACTTTCTCTAATTAACCGGTCATTGACCTTGACAGCAAGGTCGATGTTGTTGTGACGTCACAAGGCGCACGCGCGGGCATCAAGGCCACCCAGTGATGACGCACGCACGGGCGTCAAGGCTAACACGTCCGCAAGCCCGATAATGACGCAAGTGGTTTTTCCCGTCAAGGCTAACACGTCTGCAAAGCTATCCAGTGCAATTATTTTAATAACGCAAGTTGTTTTTCTCGTCAAGGCTACCCGATAAGTGGTTTTGTTTGCAACACAATCTCGCAAGACGTAAATTCCCGTCAAGGCTAATAGCGACAAACATGTTTCGCAATGTAAATTCCCACAGTTACGTAAAGGTTTTGCAAGGCTAATGTTTCTGTATTTAAAGCCTTGCGCTCAGTGTTTCGAGAGTTAGTGTAAAGGTTATGTCCAGCAGCAGCAGCAGCAGCCGTAGAGTTCATTTTCGAGACGATTTGACTTCCATTCATTACGTGGGCAACGATTCTGAACATAAGGAGGCGAGAAACGGTATTTGTTGGATCATATTAGCAGCGGATCGTGCAAGAGAAGAACGTCTAACTGGTGAGTCTAGCAGAGCAGTATCCAATCAATTAGAAGGTTTTACGTTACAACCACCACCAAAGAAACCGAAAAGTGAATCATGACCGATTCTGGTTCTATTGCCGCTAAGGGTTTATCAGCTAGGATGGTTGACGCCTCTACCCAAACCAATAACAACAAGGTTGACTACGGCAGAGATTATACAGGTCGTTAGGGTGATTCATTATACAGTTGTACATCTAAGCAATTGGTCAAATCTGGATTTTACCGCACAAGGCAGTTTCAAAATATTGTGTGCTGTGGTTGTGGATGGGAGTCTGGTTTGGCAAAATTAACAATCAATCATGTTAATTTTCTTCACAAGATAGCAAACCCCAGTTGTGAACAAAGTAAAAGAAATATTCCCGGAAATTTGATGGAATATACCGAGTGCAAAAAAATCGTCAATGAAATTGAAGAATTGATGAAAGAGACATTTCTCTTTTTGCCTAAACCCTATCCAAAAATTGATGATATGGTTAACGCAGGATTTTATTATACAGGAGAAGGGGATTCGGCCTGCTGTATTGATTGCGGAGTCACCATCGATCATTGGGAGGAAGCGGACAACCCAAAATGGGAGCATAGAAGATTTGCGCATCATTGTAAATTAGTTGAAAATTATTAATGTAAAAAATGAATGTAAAAAATAAAATTGCAAAAGAATTACACAAACAAGTTCGTAGAAATTTTTCTACCCGTTATGTTGAACTTAAAGGTATAGATGATCTTTTTCAAGCAGATCTTGTTGAAATGATTCCATTTTCTAAAGTCAATAAAGGATATAAATATATATTAGTTGTAATTAATTGTTTTAGTAAAATTGCAATAGCTAAACCGATAAAAGCAAAAAATGCTGATGAGTTGGTAAGAGTTTTGCAACCAATTTTACATAATAATTATATGAAACATTTGCAAACAGATAAAGGAAAAGAATTTTATAATGTTCAAATTAAAAGGTTGTTAGATAAGTATGTTGTTAATCATTATTCTACTTTTTCTGATAAAAAGGCATCTATTGTGGAACGGTTAAATAGAACAATAAAGAATAAAATGTGGGTTGCATTTAGCGAACAAGGTAATTATAAATGGTTAAATTTGTTACTGAAAATTATTTCAAAATATAATAATACTGTGCAAAGAACAATTGGAATTAAACCGGTAGACGTAAACAAGACTAACGAGCATTTAGTTTTGCAGAGAATAATTAAGAATCAAAAAAAGAAAAATATTAAAATTAGATATAAAGTGGGGGAAAAGGTTAGAATCAGTAGGATTAAGAAATTATTTGATAAGGGTTACTACCCGGGCTGGTCAAACGAAATTTATACAGTCTATGAGATAAAATCAACAGATCCGGTCACATACATTTTAAAAGACGAATCGGGCGATGTGATAAAAGGAGGTTTTTATACGGAAGAATTAAGTAAAACAAAATTCGGAGATATATATTTAAAAGAGAAAGTGATTCGAAAAAAAGGTGATAAATTACTTGTTCGCTGGTTAGGATTTGATAGTGCTAGAGATAATTGGATAGACAAAAAAGATTTATTATGAAGTTGGTGAAACAAAGTGTTAAACTTCCAATTATTAACTTTGATGATATCATCTCCCCCACAGTTAAAAGAAAAAAGAAAAAACATAATGCCCTTCTTCCAAATAATATTAGGTGTAATATAGCAGGACCCAGCAATTCGGGAAAAACAAACTTAATAATGAATTTGATATTTTCCCCCAATGGTTTACATTTTAAAAATGTGTATGTATTTTCAAAGTCATTATGTCAAAAGAAATATAAGTTTTTAAAATGTGTTTTGGATGGTCTCCCAGAAATTGGTTACTATATGTTTTCGGAAAATGAAGAAGTTCCCAATTTAACAGAAATAAAAACCGATTCTATTGCTATTTTTGACGATGTATCATGCGAGAAACAAGATAATATTCGCAACTATTTCACAACAGGAAGACATTATAAGCTTGATGTGTTTTATCTGAGTCAGACGTACAGCCACATTCCAAAACAGCTGATTCGTGATAATGCAAATCTCATTGTACTATTCAAACAGGATGAACGCAATTTACGTCATGTTTATAATGATCATGTAAATACTGATATGACCTTCGAATTATTCAAAGAATTGTGTGCCAATGTTTGGAATAGTAACGACGGTTACTCTTTCGTCGTTATTAATAAGGAGAGTGAGCGAGACAAAGGACGTTATCGAGCAGGATTTGACCGATTCTTTAAATTACCAACATCATGATAATTGTATTTGAAGGAAATATAGGTTCGGGCAAAAGCACGATCGCAGTTCAACTTTATGAGAAACTACGATCCTGCAATCCTAAGGTAAAGCACATAGAAGAACCTGTAAAAAAATGGACAAATTTTTACGGTGAAAATGTTTTGAAAACATTTTATGGAGACCAGGAGCGCTATGCATTCACTTTCCAAGTGATGGCGTTGTTGCACATGTTGGAAAACGAGATGGAAGCTGAAAAATACTCAAAGGATGGATACATTGTTGTTATGGAGAGATCTACGTTCAGCGTTAGAGAAATATTTTCCCCGCTATTGTATAAAATGGGCAAGATTAATTGCATAGAGTATAATGTGCTTCTTTTGTTGGGAAACCTTTTACCAAACCATTTGGAGGATGAGAAAATCGTACAACTATACGTAAACACGGAGCCAGTCACTTGTTACTTGAGAACTATTGCGAGGAATCGTCCTGAAGAAATAGAACGCATTAATTTAAATTATATTATGGAGTTGCACCACATGCACGAAGAAAAATTAACTAATGTAAAAAAGATTGTAAACAATGATAATAATGTAGACACAGTTTTATCTGAATTAATAAAATATGTTTAATATATATATTGTGTGTGTTTTTATTCATTACAACCAACAATTATTATTTTAATAACATACAAGATACATTTATTCCAATCAGAACTGTTCATACATCTTTTTATAATCTTCTATACGTTTTTGCCAAATATCTAAAATAAAATAAAAATCAAAGTAATGTTGGTAATTATTCAACTCTTTCACATTATTTTAATTTACAGTATGACAACATTTCCTGAAGATTGTTCCAATTTAATTGTTGTTCATACTTTTTTTTTAATTTTAATACTCCTGGACGTAATTTATTACCACTAAAAAAATTATAAGATGAACAATATTTTTTTAAATCTAATTTATGAGCAAATCTATCGAGAAACCATAATGGAACATCGTTATCCATAAATACAATATTTAAAACATTTAAGTTGTCTGGAATTTGTTCAATTATGGTTTCATCTGTAATATATTTATACAAACATAAAAATAGTCCTCTAAATTTATCTACACTTTCCGTGTCCGTTTTCAAAATTTTTATAGAATTGTCCAACACATAATCACCCATGTCCAATGTCACAGCAAAATTCACTGCACTTTCTGTACAACATTGTAACAATTTATTAAAAATATTATCAAATATTAATTCAATTTTTAATATATGCGAATTGTTATTATTTGTCTCATGATTAAAAGTTTTTGTATTTAATTTTTGTCCAACACACAAAGTTTCACGACAACCTTTATATTTGTTTAATTCACATTTAAGTATAGTTTGTATAGATATTTCACAATCAACGAGTCTCTTCTTAACAATAAAACTGCTGCACTTTCTGTTGCACGATATAACACTAGTTATAAAAATATAATCGGACGCTGAAAAACTCTGACGCCTTTTAACACACAACATCTTTTAACTGGTAACATTCCAAGTCGATTCTAGCTTTTATAACAAACGTAATTGAAGGTTGTGAAACATAAATAATTGCTACGGGGAAATACAATGATAAATCTTGTAAACGATTTTAATTGGTTCATTATTCAATGTAAAATAATGATACTGGGAAATACAATTTAAAGTGGTTTATTATACAGGCGTGTCACTCGACTAATTGCGGACGTTATTAAAATAATTGTCGCTCAGGAAAAACAACTTACCGGATAGCCTTGCTAAATAATTGCGGACGTGTTAGCCTTGATGGAAAAAACCAGCAGGCGTCATCACCGGGTTGCCTTGCTCGGACGTGTTAGCCTTGACGAGAACTTATTTGCATGCGCCATTAAAATAATTGCACCGGGAAGCCTTGCGGATGTGTTAGCCTTGACGGGAAAAACCACTAATTGATTGAAGCAAGTAATAAATATGATTTTGTAAACAACTTTAAGTGTCTCATTAGACAGCAAGGACATAACAAGGATATTACGCAAACCGGACTTTCCAGAATCAACAACAAGGGCATTGTGAAACCTACATGCACGTGTATAATTGTGGAGGGGAAATACTTTCATCCTTGAAATATAGTATATAAAGAGGGACTTACAAGAGTCAGACATCAATAGTTTCAAATCCTGCTTCAACATACTAAGTAAGTATTTGTTGTTATTTTATAAACTATTAACACTTGTGTGTTTGTTTTGTATTACAACGCTAAGAGTATACTTGCGCTTGTTTGTATTTCAACATCAAGAGTTGTTTAAACTGATAGTCATATTATATTCTATTTATTATAGAAATGGCTGGCATTTTCGTTAGAGAATTTGACGAGGAATACATTCTTCCGTCTTCACCTCCGACTTTGACTCCTCCTCCACCACCACCACCACCACCGCAACAGGCTGGACCTTCGGGTCAACCACCGCCATCGGCACCTCAACAGCAGACGATTGGGCCATTCAACGGGGAAAGCAGTACTGTTTTGACTGGTATGTTTAGTATTGGTGAAATTGTATCAATTCTTTTTAAGCTGGGATTAGTTTCTGTTAATAAGTGGGATAGATTTTATCGAATAGTAAAACAAGAATTTAAAAATTCGAATGATTCTTTGCTATATCAGCCGCTCATTGTAGTTCAAAATATTTTGGATTCTTTATATGCTAAAGTTCAATCAAAAGACAAAGAATTATCACTAACTAAAATTAATACTATAATAAAACATATTTTAGAAACTAATAAAAAATTTTCACTCGAAGCTGTAGAGAAATTTAAATAATATTGCAAAACAGTGTAAAGGTAAAAAAAGGAAATTTGAAGAATCTAGCGAGAGCGAGGACGAGGATGAGGATAGTTTTATAAAAATATTTTCAAAAAAGTTGGCTAAAAAATCCGATTCCGTTCTTATAAGTCAACAGTTTCAGTTAAAAATAAGGAATGATAGGGAAAAAATTACTACACCCGGTGAGACTGGAACGTATTTAATTAAAATTGAAATAACCGATTTAAAAGATTTAAAAGAATGCACAACTGAAAAAAATTATTGGCAAAAGATTAACAAAAAAGGCTATTTTTTATTAAATGATATCGCAATTTATAACTCTATTAATAACATTTTAGCAAATGCCTGTGAGAAAGTCTTAAATATTAAAAACGTTAAAATTGAATCTTCAGAACTTAAATAAATAATATGGATTTAAGAAAAAAGGAATATAGATTGGGACTACGGTGCGAAAACGGCGAGTTTATGGAAATTAAAAACGCTTTTAGAGGTGTTTTGAAAACATATTATCTAAAAAACAATAATGCAAGATTTAAGGATGTTTGCTCATTTTTAATTGGAAATAGTGAAAAAATAATGCTGTTAATTGAAAATATATTATTAAAATATGAAACACCTTTAAAATTTAATATTATTGTAGAATGTACTTATACTAAATCAATGTTGCCCGATACAAGTGTAGAGAATAGAGCTTTTAAAACTATCAATGTTCCGGTTTTTCAAGACTCATCAATCGATGAACTTTTATCGGATATTTTTTTAAAAATTTGTTTGGAAGAATACGAATATCAGGGAAAGGGGAGTGGCTGGAGTCTGCTCTCTGTAGACGGACTTCTTTTGAGATTCAGCAAATACAATCCGCTTGGAGGAAGTTCATACATTCGCCTTCCAAAATTTATTGAAAATAAAAAAGCTGTTATTAATCCTAAGAATTTGCGGGATGAAAAATGTTTTCAATGGGCTATTCTTTCGCGCTATGTTGTAGGAGAACATTTAGAAAGAGCGGATAAAAGATATAAACAATTAACTGATAAATTTAACTTTAGTGGAATTACTTTTCCTGTATCTTTAAAACAAATAGAAGTGTTTGAAAAACAAAATATAGGTGTTAGTGTAAACGTATATGGAGTAAATGGAAAAAATACAATTTATCCTTTAAGAATATATTTAAAACAGAGAAGAAATCATTTTGACTTGTTATTAATTTCTTGTAATAATGTAAATCACTATTGTTATATTAAGAATTTTTCGCGATTAATGCGTAGCCAGATTACCAAGCATACAGAAAATATGTTATTTTGTAAACGCTGTTTTACACGTTTTCAGGGAGGAGATTCGCGTAAAAAATTAAAAATACATAAAAAAGATTGTTGTATTAATAAACCTGTAACAAGTGTTATGCCAAAAGAAGATTCGGTTTTAAAGTTTTCAAATCTTCACCACAGTTTTAGAATTCCTATTGTGGTATATTGTGATTTTGAAAGTATATTGAAAAAAGTAGATAAAATTGATTCTCAATTTACAAAAGTAGATAGTGACCACGAACCAATGAGTTTTTGTGTTTATTTGGTTCACCAGAACCTCCCCGACTCTATTTCGTCTAATTTACCTTCCGACCCATATTTGTATCGGGGTAAGGATGCTGCTGCAAAATTTATGGATTATTTAATTTCTATAGCAAATCTAATTGGTGATTTATTTTCGGAAACTAATATACCTCTTCTCCCTCTTATCGATGATGAAAAGCGTAGAGTAAAACTGGCTACGCAATGCGAATCTTGTAATAGAGACTTTACTGCATTACATCCACGTGTAAGAGATCATTGTCATTTCACTGGTAAATTTAGAAATGTATTATGTAATGATTGTAATTTAAAAAGACAAAATCAACGCTATCTTCCCGTATTTATTCACGGCAGTTCTAATTATGATTCACATTTTATTGTTCGTCAATTGGGTTGTGATTGTGAAAAAATTGGTGTAATCCCAAATACTTCTGAAAAATATATATCTTTTTCCAAACAGACTGCGAGCGGAATAAAATTAAGGTTTCTAGACAGTTTCAGATTTCTAAGTGATAGTTTAGCCCGTCTTGCGAATAATCTTCCAAAAAATATATTTTTTCATACATCTCAATTTTTTACGGACGATCTAGATCTTGTAACGAGAAAGGGTGTCTATCCCTATGAATATACAGATTCCTGGGAGAGGTTAGATGAAACAGAGTTGCCAAAAAAGGAGTTTTTTTATAACAGCATCGCCGATGAGAACGTAAGCGAGGACGATTACAATCATGCAAGAAAAGTTTGGGATCGTTTCGAATGCAAGACTTTGGGTGAATACAACGATTTGTATTTGCGCACGGATGTGCTTTTGCTCGCAGATATATTTGAAAATTTTCGCAACATTTGTTTAGATAATTATGGTGTTGATCCTGCGTATTACCTGTCGGTACCCAGTTTGACATTTGATGCGATGTTAAAATATACAAAAATAGGATTGGATCTGATCACGGATTACGATATGTATATGTTTATAGAGAGAGGAATTAGAAGCGGTATAACAAGCTGTCCAAAAAGATGGTCAAAAGCAAATAATCCGTACATCGCCTCGTATGATCCGGAAAACCCAAATTCCTACTTAATCTACATAGATGCAAATAACTTGTATGGTTACGCAATGTCGAACCCTATGCCGCAAAACTCTTTTGAATGGTTGAGCCGCAGAGAAATAAAAACTTTTGATGTAAACAAAATCGAGGATGAGGGAAATGAAGGTTATATAATTGAATGCGATGTAGACTAGCCGAGTTATTTACACAATTCTCATAATGATCTACCATTTTTTCCGGATCGCACAATTCCGACCGGGTCAAAACAGGAAAAACTTTTGACAACACTAGAGATAAAAGAGCGTTACATATGCCACTATATGAACCTTAAACAAGCTATTAGGAATGGGCTTGTTGTTGAAAAAATACATAGGATATTGAAATTCAATCAAAGTAAATGGTTGGCGCCTTATATTTCGTTTAACACAGAGAAAAGGAAAGAGGCGAAAAATAATTTTGAAAAGGATTTTTACAAGTTGTTAAATAATGCAATGTTTGGAAAGAGCATTGAAAATATTAGAAAAAGGATGAATCTCGAACTTGTTAACAACGAAAAGCGATTGAAACGATTGATTTCAAAACCAAATTTTTTGAATAGAATAATTTATAATGAAAATCTTTGCGCTATCGAATGTGGTAAAGAGAAAATTTTATTCAATAAACCTATATATATCGGTTTCTCTGTTTTAGAACTAAGTAAATATCATATGTACGAATTTCATTATGAAATTATAAAAAAATTTTACAAAAATAAAACTGTAAATCTGATGTATCTAGACACAGATTCCTTTTTCTACGAAATCTTTACAGAAAACGTATACGAAGATCTTTTACAAATGAAAAAATATTTCGATATGTCTGATTATCCTCCTGAACATAAGAATTATTCAACAGAGAATAAAAAGGAACTGGGCTGTTTCAAAGATGAATGTATGGGTGTTGTAATCACAGAATTTGTGGGTATACGCCCGAAATTGTACACATTTAAAACTGAAAACGATGAGGTGACAAAAAAAGCAAAAGGTGTAACGAAACCCGTGGTTAAGAATCAAATTTGTTTTGAAGATTACAAGAAATGTTTATTTGAAGGTGTTAAACTTAGAAAGGAAATGAAACTGTTTAGATCGAGAAAACATAATATTCAATCAATTACTGTTAATAAATTAGCATTAAGCTCGGAGGATGATAAAAGATATATATGTGAAGATGGGATTACAACAATGGCATATGGTTATTATTTAATTGATTGACTTTGTGTTTCAGAAATTTTGCCTGTGAGCAGTTTCCGGTGGAGGCGGAATATGTTTAGTTTTTTAACCGCCAGCCATTTTGTATTGTTGGATGTGTTATGTGTAAGAGAGGGCGTGACAACTTTTAAAATTGGGGGTTTTGGCCGCCCATTTTTATCAATTTCACAACTTAAAGATTTAATTGAATTTATCAAGAAATCAGCTGTGGATTTGGAACTGATTGTTCCAGACACAAAGTTCAAAATATTTTTAGACTTTTTCCATATTTTTAATATTCCAAATAGAGTACGTACGTACTCATACTATGGTATTCCGAAAACTTTACCTTTTGTGGAGTATGCCGATGCTCACATCGACAGACTCCGTGAAACGTTTAGAGTCACGGGTACCATAAGTATTGGCCACTATTTTTTTTAACGTCACGCCCTCTTTTTAATATTTTGTATTTTTTTTAAACTAATAAATTAATTACTTATATTAATATTTGGTGTTCTTATTTACTATCCAATAAATACACACACAAGTTCAGAAAAAAAATCTTTATTTACATAAGTTTTCTTACAATTACTGACAAGGGTGAGTATTGCATAAGTGCATCATGAATAATTAAACAGTAGCATGCGGTAGAATCCGGGAAGTCTGCGCTGCTTTGCATCTCGACTCTCACGTCGAGGGATCCTGTTTTCAAAGTTTCCGATTGTCTTGAACAGTCAATGACGAATAGAGGTGTTTTATTGAGAAACGTTTGTCGATTGATGAAAGGTTGATCGCTGCTTCCTTGGTAGTAGGACGATTGAAATCTTGAAAAGTAATCGTACATTACAGCTTTGTTTCCATTCATATTATCGTATGGATAATATTTTGAATTCAAGTAGAGTTTTACATTTTCAATAGAGCAGAAATCAAAATGGACTGCGTTCTTGGTCTGAGAATCCTTCCTGTCGGTTTGAAAACCAATTATTACGTAGCGAGGTTTTTCCACCATAGATGATGTTTTCACAGTCCAAGTTTGAAATTTAGTTTTTGGAAGAATTGGATATTCGTGCATTTGCCAACATCTGAAAGGAATCGAGATTGTTTCATCTCTTTCGGTCATCCGCAGCAGAGATAGTTTCTCCTCGTCCACAACTCTTATGTACGGCATCCGCCATACGATTTTATTAATTTTTACTTTTACATTATCAGCCGTTGATTGAAGAATAGCGTTTTTATCGCTTGCGGCTCTCAATAAAATCAACTCCTGTTTAACGTTTAAAATTATACGTTTGTAATCCTCGGCAAAACCGAGTAGGAGTCGGAGCGGTATGCAGAATGAAAATTTTCCATCGGTTTCCAGAGCAAAAGGTTGAGCGTCTGTTGTCCAACGCCAATTTCCTAAAAAATTTGTTTCTTCTGGGCGTAGGGTTAGAAGATTTTTCATCAACGTTGTATGTCCAACGGTTTTAACTCTATCTATTTCCGTTCCGCACAGTTCGTATCGTATTTCTTCAAACAAAAATGCTGGCGCGTTATTAACAAATTTTGTGTTCGCTTACGCCGGTGTATCATCCTCTTTTACAACCATTCCCTCATATTGCAAGTAACTTTTACTCGGCAACGTATACACATCCTGTTGGTGTACAGGAATCCTTATTTCATCGCTATTTCCATACGAATTTGATGAGTAGGGCGAATGTGAATGCCATTCATAGTCTGTAACAATTTCGCTGCTGTGTACAGCCGCATTAACGTTTAGCATGATTTAATCTGTACCCGGGAATCGATTTTAAAAACAACAGATTATCCCGTGTTAACTCTTTGAGCTTTAAATGGTGAATGCGCAGTATCGGTGCTGGTGGTAATAAATTATTCGTAAAAATAAATACCATTATTTAACCCCTCTCAAATGAAGGCGAATGATTACGTTTTCCTGTCTAAAGTTAACCAATCGGTTATATTGATCTTCCAATTTAATATTTATTTTGTAAAGCAATCCTTGCGAGACTATTGGTAAATATATTACGTATTCAGGCTTCTCAACTATTTTATACCCCGGTTCGACTACCGGATAGAACTCGTGTAATACGTGACCCTCAACACCGTCCTTGTATGAATTTCTTACAATATCGCATACGACTCGTATGACGTCTACTCTAACAATGCTGATTTGGTGATTCATGCCATTTACCCGCTTCCAACGTCGAGTCTTGATCGAAACCCAACAGCGAACCGATAGTATCCTGTTTAAAGTGTACAACTTCAGAACAGAAAAGTTCTGTTTTTAAAGTGTTATTGTTAGCTTTAATCTGTAACGAGCTCTGTTTATTATTATTTTTCAGCTCTCCATCCAAATAATCTTTAATATCATCAATTTCATACGTTCCTTCGGGAAGCGTAATCGATTCTTCTGGTTTTCCGTAATAGAATTTATCGTTTACATTTTTCTCTATATTTGGAATAGAATTGTATGTCATTAAATCGACTAATCCAATTTCCCATTGTTTCGAAGACGAAAGATCTATGGGAGGGAAAAATATGAGCTTCTTCCCGATATACAAATCATGCTGTTGCTAGAAAGTCTAAACACAAATGACTGCAATTGATGGTGTTCAATCTCTTTTGGCGCGCCTCGTAATTATACCTTATTAGTACAGGATATTGTCTCTGTAGATATTCCACTAATTCTGCAGGTGGGCGCAGATTACCAAAGCTATCAAAATAATCTACACGACTTCCACGCTTTTTATAGCACACCCAGTGAGTACCATCACCTTTAAGGTTATCCAAATTCACTACTGCCGTCTCATTTACTAACGGTAATTTCGGAAGCGTATCGCGCATAAAAACTCCTCTAAAATAGGGAATTTTTAATTTTT
>JAGFPH010020831.1:0-13859 GCA_018207615.1 Philaenus spumarius | reverse complement strand
TATTATTTTAATTTATTACTTACCAGCTAATTGAACTAATGGTAAAAGAAACAAACAGGTATGCTCAAAATTACATCTCAAATTTGTCTGGCAACTTACCTGTAGATTTGAAAAACTGGAAAACTGTGTCTGTTGAAGAATGAAAGGCTTTTTATGCTGCATAATAAATATGGGATTAGTAGAAAAACCAACTTGAGATTCTTATTGGAGTACAAAATGTTCTCGTGCAACTCCGTGGTTCAACAAAATGTTTTCGCTTAAACTTTCAAAATGATTGTTAGATTTTTTCACCTAGTAGACAGTAAAAAGTATTTCCCACCTGGTCATGAACAATATGATCCTGGTGCAAGGTTTCAACCTTTAGTTGATCATGCAAATATTGTATTTCAGCAGCACTATATTCCACATCAATTTTTAAGCATTGACGAAAGTCTAATTGGTACAAAGTGTCGTAGTTCCATCCTTCAATACTTACCGAACAAGAAACAACACAGATGGGGAGTAAAATTTTGGATGTTATGTAATTCAATTTCTAAATATTGTTTAGGTTTTTATTCATACAAAGGTGCAAAATCCAATGATGACAAAAATTTAATTAAAACACATGGCCTAGGATATTCAGTTGTAATGAAACTTTTAAAAATGGGCAATTATTTGCAGAAAGGTTATCACATATTCGTAGATAATTTTTTTATGTCTGTACATCTACTAAGAGATTTTTATAAAGTAGGAACTTATATAACAGGGACTGTTAGAAAAAACAGAAAAGAACTACCCCAACAATTTAAAAAAAGTTTAACGTTGGTGAAAAAATGTACTGTCGGTCAGGGCCTGTACTTGCTTGTGCTTACAGGGAAACACAAACCCAGAAATATCCAGTTTTGTTACTATCTAACAAAGTACCAGCCGGTGAAGTAGAAAAGACAACAACACGTAGAGGTGTTGAGAAAACTACATCAAAGCAAGAAATTATTTGATTCACCCATAAATTAAGCCACAAATATATGGGTGGAATCGGTACGAATTGTAACTGATGGTTACAAAAATAATATATAATAAGATATGAACTGGTTAAAAAAAATGGGATTCGGTAAAAGTTGTAAAATAAAAAAAAATGTTTAAATTAAAATAAAATCGCTATATGTGGATTATTTTCTAATAATTATCACCTCTCCTTCACCTCATTTACTTATTCACCTTAATACACAAGAAATCATCGCTCATAATACTTCTTAAATCACCAAGAAACACCTCTTACTCCTTTACCTCCATAAACTAAAATCACCATACATCATGTATCTCACCTTAACTCCAACGTAGAATTACACCTTAACATTCACCTTAAGCTCCACTTTACCTTAATTCACCTTACACCTTATTCATAAAAACCTTAATATCACCTTCGTTTAATTCATATAAAAAAAAAAAAAAATAATAATAATAATAATAATAATCCACATATAACTATTTATGCTCTATTAGTACTTATGTATTTATATTTACTATTATTATTGATTGATTATATTAATTTAATTTTCTCAGGGCTGAGTCTTTGGCTGCTAAAGTACAGGCTAATTAGATGTGCGTGGCTAAATAAAGGAATCTAAGACATTGTGTAACACTTATGTCCATGTCACAGAGAAATTAATAAAATAAGATATGAATCAGCTGTTTCCTATAGTGACTAATGGAACAGAGATTTGGTCTAAAGAAAAATAATGACGCAATATATAAATAATACTAATCATTTTAATTTTCATATAACTATATTTCTTAATGACGCAAGATAATTACAGTAGAATCATTTTTTATATATATAAACAAATAATAAAACATAAAAGCAGACTTAAAAAAAAATAGGAAAAACAAAAGCAGACTTAAAAAATATATATATTAATATATGATCGTGTGCAGGATGTGAGAATTGTATAAAAACTTTATTTCAGCGAGTGGTGAGTTATACGCGAATAATAAAACGGTAGTCGAAATTATAAACAGTTCGATAAATAAATAAATAAAAAGAAGATAACAACAGTACAGAGCACAATTTAACATGAATCGAGAACTTAATATGAAAGTATGTACAGTGATCATGGATGCAATGAACAGAGAGAGAGGGAAACAACTTGCCTACGTGCCGAAAAACAGGTAGCCTAGCGAATGCGTACGAAACAGAACATTCTAGAAGCGTTAGGAGGGGATCAAGATGGCGACATAGCTTATGTTTGTTGAATGAAGCCGGCGTGTGTTATCGCAAGAAAAATGTGATTTTCTTTGAAAAAGTAGTGACAAGTTAGTCAAAATGTAAAGTAAATGTACTTTGGAGGTGACATGATTAAAAATATTAAGCTGATCATGTAAAATTGGTTGTTTATCGACGGATATTCTTTCGATGTGCTTTGTTGGAACTTGTGTAAGGTAGGCTTCAGAGGTGAATTGTGAAATCGACGAAAAAATCCTAGGTAACGGACAGTGCGACGAATATAATAAATAAAACTGTAAGTAATAATGGCCATAAGACATTTCTTTAGTCTGCAAATGTAGAATTTTTTATTTTTTAAAAAGCTAACTTCTTTTAACTGTTATTGCGTCATCACTTAAGATATGGTTCACAAAACTTTGCATAATTGTAGATAATTTCTTGAGTTGTTTGTAGATATATGTACTACTATGTTTATGTTTCTTATTTGTTGTAAATATTAATTTTTTATCATGTTTGAGTAAATAATTGTTGTCTTGCCGCAATGCCTTGAATTTCTTTATATAGCCACGTGTGTCCATTTAGCCACTACTTTAATTAGCCAGGTTCCCGCCCGTGAGAAAATAGAGTTAATTAACAAGTATCTTCAGTGATTAGTAATTATAAATAAATATATGCAAACAGAGCATAAGTGGGGTTATATGTGGATTATCGCAAATTATCATGATTATTTTTTTTTATTTATTATTGAGATTATGGGAGTCAAGTGAAGGTGATTTTTAAGGTGAATTTAAGTAAGGTGAGTTTTAAGGTTATAATAATAAGATGAGTTGAAGTAAGATGAAATATTTAATATTGTTCTACGTTGAAGTTGGAAGAAAGAGGTTATGGAGAGTTAAGGTGGGTGATGATTATTATTGTAGTGAGGCAATAGGCCTAGGAGGTGTATAAGCAATTTTAAGTGGTACATGAGCGACGATTTTTGTTTTTTAAGGTAAATAGGTAAAGGAGGTGTTGAAGAGATATTAATGGTTATTAGATAATCCACATATGGCATTTTTATTTTGATTTAAAACATATTTTTTTTTATTTTTGAACTTTTTCCGAACCTTATTTTTTTTTTAACACAGTATAATTAACATTTTGTTTTATCTTTTGTAAACATAAGTTACAATTGTAGCGGAACAACCAATCGTTTACTCAGACATTATTAAAAAGTGATTATTTACAACAAAATATATCAACATTACAAGAAACAAACAAGTCAATTATATACAAATCTGTACAAAGTGTAGTTAAGCCTACCTTAGAAGTATGACGCAATAAAAATCAAAAGAAGTTACTTGTTAAAACAATCAAAAATTTTATAATTGCAAACTGAAAAATTTATGTCCTATGGCCATTATTACTTACTGCGTTATTCATTGCACTGTTTTTTACCTAGGATTTTCTTGTGATTACACATCAATATGAAGCACACTTATCCATTGCGCGCGTTTTATCGAAGCACATGTGCGACCTTCTATAACTTCATTTATCACAGAGTTTACACCATCGATTTTGTTTTCTAAGTTCTCACGAACGCCGAAGCACCTCTGCCTTGCTTTAAAACAACATTTGTTCGAATGAAAAGACTACATATTCTAACAAATCTCACACCACATGCAGCTTACTACACATACAGTCTCTTCTACGCCATATTTCTCTCTCTAGTCGATCACGTAGGCCAAAACGTACACGGCCTTGCGTACACCAATAGTTTTATGTCTGTCCTACATTCCGATACATGTGTGCTTTATGACGTGTTCTTTGTTATATACTCTGATATATATTTTGATTTTTTCACATGTGCTTGTTCTTTAATTTTAATTGTTCTTTATGCAAACATTCATTTGTCCTTCTCAACCGCTCACTTTACAATACGCTAGGGATGTGTCGATACCGAAACTCGAATCTCGAAACCACCGAAACTTTAGAAAAGTTTCGGTCTCGAGGTTCGATCGATGAGTTTCGAGAATCGAAACTCGAAACTGCCGCCGGGATTTCGCCGAAAACGAAATTTAAAATAATATCACGGTAAATGTCCGCGAAAGGAATCGACTCCCGAATACAATGTGTGGCAGTTTAATGAAAAACCGGTGTTAAAATACAATAGGGAATGCCCGCAAAATAAATTACTGCCCAAAAACAATTAGCGCTAATTTTATGAAATACCGCCGTTAAAACATCACAGTGAATTTCCGCGAAAGAAATAGACTCCCGAATACAATTAGCGCTAATTTTATGAAATACCGGCATTTAAACGAAATTTAAAAGATCACAGTGAATGTCCGCGAAATAAATCGATGCCCCAATAAAATGTGTCGCAAATTTACGAACTACCAGTGTTAAAATGATGTTGAAAATACAACAACGAATGTGCGTGAAATAATACGTCCCGAATTTTATAAAACAGTGGTGTTAAAACACAATTTGACTGGCTGTCAAAAAACGTAATAATGCGATCTCAATAGTAATCTACTGGACGTATTTATCCATTTAAGGGTCAACATAGTTTATTAAAGTTTTATTTGAGTAATCTAAAACAATATGTAGTTCTTTTTAATAATCACATTACATTTTATTATTCTGTAAAAACTAACCGAACACTGTATCATTGTGAAACCGAGAACATATAATTCAAACGTGATCGGGATCGGGATCGCGACTAAGCTCTTCGCAGTCGTCGTTGAGAAACCGGGACCATATAACTAAAAACTTAAACATGATCGGGATCGCGACTAAGCTCTAAGCAATCGTCATAGATTTTTATTTTTTAAGTTAATTGAAGATCTATTACGAGTCTGCTTGGATATAGATCTTGAACTCTTTGATCTGTGTTGAAAATAGCAGAAGCACATGAAATGGAATCATCTTGCTTTTATCTTTTATTACTGAACGGCGTGAACGTCGTACTGACAGATAATTTGATAGGGACTATTTTGCCTTTTTTTAAATTTCCCGAAGTTAACTGTTGAAAAAAAGAACATCTGTGTTGTCGTGAATGTTGTAGTTGTGTTGTGATGTGATGTTTGTTAGTTGCAACGTTTCGTCAGCCTATCTAGTTGTAACCGACCGGGTCAAAGTCGGGCGAGTAGGCCTACTATAGTTAAAACAACGACACGGCGTCTTGACGTGTATTTTAATTTAGTTAGTCTAGTTTTATTGAGAAGTTGAAGTGGACTGTGTGTCTGTTACGTTGACGTTTGTGTGGAAATCATGAGCTCCGAGGTATGGAAGCATTTTGTGATAGACAATGCAAACTCCAATTACGCAAAATGTAGGCATTGCTCTAAGCTAATATCCAGAGGTGGGGTAAGTAAAACTACTACTGGTTTGTTGAAACATCTCCAATCCAAACACAAATCAGAAATTAAAACAAAAGTAGAACAAAGTCCTCCCATGCAAAGTAGGCCTAAAACTGTTGACGTTGACGTATCAAAACCCTCAACTTCAACATTTTACAGCAAATTGCAACTTTTTGCCAAACCTAAACCTCTCCCTGCAGCAACTGAAATTCCTGAACTTCAACTTGGTCCCACATCTGAAGAAATGGATTTGGACGATAACTTAATGTCAACACCTATCAATATCAATGATCCACTTTCAATTCAAATAGACCAACAATCTAACTATCCTGAAATAGGGGTTGAAGAGGATGATAGTTTTGTTTCACCCGAATCAACTAATGTTTCAGTGTTTGAACCAGAACTTCAGTCCCCCATGAGTGCCTCATCAATCACAACACCTGATAAAGAAGGACCTGCAAGCCCTGCCTTCTACCCTAAATCGATCCGATTGCCTGCTAAAAAGCAGAGAACCATTGAAGAACTCTATGAACGAAAGATAAAATTTAATTCAAAAGACCCAAGAGCAGTTAAAATAGATCATCTCATTGCGGAAATGATATGCTTGGACTTGCAGCCTATATCAATTGTCGAAGACAAGGGGTTTTTAAGATTAATCAAGCACTTTGAACCTCGGTATAATGTCCCGTCAAGAAAAACATTTTCTCATAAGATCCTGGTGAAAATGTACAACGATGTTGTAACCTCGGTAAAGCTAGACCTTATTCAGGCCAAGAATGTGGCCATAACCACGGACATGTGGACCTCAGTTTCAAATTGCGACTTCATGGCTGTAACAGCCCATTTCTACTGCCCCAAAACAAATGCCATGATGCATAAGTGTCTTGAGTGTGTGCCATTTCCCGAAATAAGCCACACAGCAGTTAACATTTTAGATTTTCTAAAAAAAGTTTTTGATGATTGGGGCATTACCGATATTATTGTCGGTGTGGTAAGAGATAATGGTGCGGACATAACCGCTGCTGTAAATAACAGCCAATATGAAGCTTACCCATGTGTGGCTCACACTTTACAACTTGTGGTCAAGGATGGTTGTGTGGACCACAATAAGATAACAAACGTTGTGAAGAAGGCCAAAAAGTTTGTAGGCAGCTTCAAAAAATCAGCCAAAAACACCAAGATGCTGAAAATTCTCCAGAAACAATTAAATCTTCCAGAGCACCGCCTCATCCAAGAAGAGCCCACAAGGTGGAACACAACATACTATATGTTGAAAAGACTAGTGGAACAAAAAGACGCACTGGTCTTAGTCGCAGGAAAACCTAACATAAATCTGCCTGTCGAATTGACAACAGAAGACTTCAAGACCATGAAAGTAGCCGTGGAAATTTTGGAAATATTTGAGACTGCCACCCGCCAAGTGAGCAAGGAGTCTTCAACCATTTCGGAGGTAAGTAATTATCACATCACATTCACATTTTTGAGCCTGTAGCCTAAATGTTATTTATTTAGTCAATTATTAAATTTTTAAATGAAAAGGCCATAATATTTTGGCATCTTATAATATAACATAACATTATATTGTAAAATCTTTTAATATGACACTTAAAGCCTACAGTGTATTTCTCGGCAAGTACGGCCGTGACCATATATCGTTGTGAAGTTTTTTTTATGTTCCATGCACAGCGATTTATTGTGTGACAATGTTTATGTTTATTTAACCAAGTATATACAATAGGCTAGATGCCTTATCTAAAAAAAAATCAAAGGAAATAATAAATATACAAAATAAAGCTTACATTTAACAGAAATTATTGTAACTTTTATTGTTCCAGATTATTCCACTGATACATACAATACAACATTTTCTGGAGAACTTGGATGTGAGCGGAACTGGATTTCAAGGTTTAAAAAATGATGTATTGTCTAATTTAAAAAGAAGATATGGAAATGTGGAAGGGGAAATAAACTTGGGAGTTGCCACTCTCCTTGACCCACGTTTTAAAGCAACCCCGTTTAAGAAAGCTAACTTCCTAGAAGCAGCAAAGAGAAAAGTTCTGGAAGAGATGGAGTCGGATCTTGTCGCTTCAACGCCAACTGAAGTTGTCTCCAGTGAGCCTAGTGAGCAGAAAAAACACAGCTTTTGGTCTCACTACGCACTAGCCTTTGCCAAAGTAAACCCTATCGAAGAACCTGTGAGTACTTGTGAGAGTGAGTTAAAACTGTATCTTAGTGAAAAGACCCTTAGCCCAAAAGACAACATTTTTCCTTATTGGGATAAAACTAACTTTTCGAGGCTGAAGGAGGTGGCCACCAAGTACATGTGCATCCCCCCAGCCACGGTGTTCAGCGAACGACTGTTCAGCACTGCTGGACTGATATGTGACAAGAAAAGGAATCGTCTTGACCCAGAGCGTGTAAAACAGCTTGTGTTTTTACACAAAAATCTACAGTAAGTTTTTTTGTTTTACAGGTGGACAGGTGCAGTACAATGCATTAGGGTCATTAATTAGGGCCTACATAATTTGACTTTGTTATCCTGTTTACATTGGCCTATTTGTTTGAAATCAAATGTTTTTTTTACAGCAAGTCCCATTCTCATACTCATGTTATGTATTATGCATTAGGGTCTTATTTATAAGGGCCTTCATAATTTGACTTTATTATCATGTTTACTAAATAAATACTTTGTTTAAAATAAATACTTGTACAGGCTTTTAATTGGTTTTAATTAATACTCCTTACTCCTACAGTATGTCTATCTCTATATATCAATCATATCATAATAATTAATAATTGGTTGATTTTAAAATATAGGCCTTAAAATCTAGAAATGTTAAATTGTTTTTGATTCTTGAGTTTTTACTTCTGAAAGAAGAATTCAAATCAAATATGTAATTAGGCTACCAACAATTATTGATATTTATTCACTGGTGGTTCTGAAACTAATACTGTTTTCAAGTTTCGAAGTTTCGAGATTCGATTTTTTAAATTTCGGTTTCGGTTTCGAGATTCCAAATTTCTGGTTTCGACCATCACTACAATACGCACTTATTTTCGACTGTCAACAACTTTTTATACAGTTCACACACGTTATATTTTTTGTTGATTAATATATTTTAAGTCTGCTTTTTTACTTTATCTACCAATAGTCTGCCTTTTACTTTATTTATTTTTATTTAAATGATTTTACTTTAATTATTTGCGTCACAAAAGAATTTATACATGTATGCAAAAATTATAAATGTTTATTATTATATTGCGTCCTTCATTTTATTTAGACCAAACCTCTATGCTTTAGTCATTATGGGAAATTGTTAATTTATTATCATCATATAGTATTTCTGTTACATGGCTGTCAGTGTTACAGATTGACATGATGTTGTATGCCTATTTGGAAGAGCGTAGGTGTCTTAAATATTGGAAAAAAGTTGCCTTTAATATTATTAGTAGAAAGGTACTAAATTATTTCATTTTATATAAGGAATACAATGCTGGTATCAACAAAATTATGTCTAGGTATGACTACAACACCGAAGTGCAAAGTGTGGCAGAACGGATTGCTAAAAAGGACATCCCGGAAGATCCACGAGGTGATTCAGGTTTGAGAAAATTACCTTCCAAAAAGGAATCTTGATGCTGTGTTTGTACTGCAGAAAGAAGGAAACGAAGATCTAGAACGGTTTGTTGCAGATGTACAAAAGGCCTACACCCCGAATGCTTTCCAAAACACAAGTGCTGACAAATGTTTTTAAAAACTACTGTAAAACTTATAAATATTAACAAATTTAAGTGATTTTTTTAAAATTTTTGGAAATTAATTAGACTATTAAGACATATAAAACAACAAAAATCCATAATATAAATTAATGTTGTTAAATTAGTTCATAAATAAAATTTGTGAGTTTTTTTGTTATAATTTGTTTAGTAAATACATTTTTTGTTACACTTACAAACTTAAAAAATAAAAACCGTGGACACCATATGATTCTCTAGAGTGTACTTGGTGACATTTTTTTCACTACATTCAAAAATCATTTGCAATTTGGTCCAAAAAGCATTTGGTCAAAAATAGGCTTGCCCAGCTTAGTATACACAGTTGAGATTACCTTGCCCGCGAAAGGGTTGAAGGCAAACACTTTGGGATCTCTAGGCGATAATAAGGCAAACTGTATCACTAACCAAAGATAGAATATCGCTCTTTTTTTTCCATCTCAGTTAGGTTAGCTTTAAAATAATATGATAGTTTCTTTATATAAGAAGTCTATGATGACAACGAATTAAATTCATGAATGATACCGAAAGTTCTTTAAAACATAATTTTGTTATCAGCCATTTTACATTACTTCAGGCCTAGCCTAGGCTTCACAGAGCTATACCATTATAGTTAATCACAAACTTGTCTATCCGCACTCGTCACAACTGTTATTAAATAAATCAATAACACACACCATCAATGTATTTAACATATTACTTGTTTATTAAACAGATATATTTATTTTAACATACGGCTCTGCATATAACAGTCAGATTCATCATGTTTGAAATATTTATTCATAAATAAAATATAGAACACTTTGTTATAGGAACCAATAGTTCAAATAGCTAGTAATTGATTGAAACTCAGTTTAACGATAATCAAAGCAATTTAAAAAAACAATATTAGATTAATTAAGTAACTAAATTAATGTTTGATAATTATAAAATTTCAAAATAAATTGTAACAGAATAATCTAACACTGATTGAATAAAACCCTTTAACCATAAATAGAAGGAACAAAAAAAACAATAACAGACCAAGTTACCGGTACTGAAAAGTTATGTTTATTGTACTACCCTTAAAGTACAATAAAGGTAAATTCAGTGTGAATTTGTTTGTCGCCACAGTACTCTTTACAATCTCAACCCAAGAAATCAAGTTGTACGAACGACCTCATTGGTCCAACAACATATGAAGAATCCGGCACAGACCAACCGGCACATCACATCTTACGCAGAACAAAAGCTTAGTGAACTCCACCAGGTTTGAAGAAGATATTGTCCTTTTAAGAGTCCTTTAAGAATAGACGTGTTTGTATGCTCAATTGAGCAGTCTCAGCGTTAGACTGCTCAAATTGAGTAGCCTTGTGACAACTCTACTTGTATTGAATGTTTCACACACTAAAAATCATCCAATCGCAATAAAACAAAAACCGTTGGAAAGGAAATGATTTAAACTCTAATTTTTATATTTACAAATTTGTTCTAAAACGTACATTTACATATGTAATCATCGTTTTAAAATTGTAGTTTTCTGAAAAGCTAATGCAGCGCGAGGAAACACAAAGAAATTACTCAACTTTGTCACTTATCTAAGGCTCAATATCGCATGACAGAAAGATTTTGACAATAATATAAAGATACCTTTGGATTCGTCAAGATTTGAACTTTCTGAAACTGCCTTCCAATCAGACGACACTCTTATAGTTTTGAAAATATAAAGGTTTTTGTAAACCCTTGCAATTGGACAGTTTTCAACCAATGAAACAGCACATTTTGGATTAGATATATTTGTATAGATATGTTTATATCGATTTGCAGAGAAAAGTTCATCTTTCATTTCATGTAAAGCAAACCACATTTACTGTAACGGTTTTATTCGTACAGTCCTGGGAAATACAGACAAGTAAGAAATTAAAAACTATGCGTTCTCACGCTTTGAAAGAGACCATTATAACGGTCAGTCACACACTATGTTGTATAGACTTTGTGCGTGAGAGGTTTCATTTGTTTGATCTCATTTTGTGATTCAAATAAAACTAAGTCAAATATGTTTATGAAAAAATAATAATTTACAAGTATATAGTTCAATTCTTTGATTTATACTCTACACTTTGTTATAACTTAATAGTATTTAATTTTTGGGCAAAGCATATATTCCTAAATTAGTATTCAAACAAGTCTTGTAGTAGGAACATAAAAACTTGAGTCTTCAAAAAAAGAAATTTGAAATTGATATATATGTTTACAGTAGAGTCCCGGTAATTTGAGTCTCGATAATCTGGGTTCCGTGTAATTCAAGCCACAAAGAGCGTTGAATGTGACCATGCATTGTGACACATTCTTGCTGCTTGAAGGATACCGATCTTTAAATTTTTGTTTTCCAATGAATCTGTCAAGAGCGTTTGTACAATAAGTATCCGGTATAAATGCTTAAAATTTTTATATGCCCTGATCCATTAGCTGTACAACTAAAGTTGGGGGGATAAAAATAACCCTAACGTGTTCATATAAGTGGGAAAGCGTTATGCGCAGTACAAGTGTCAGTAAACAATATGATTGTTCTGTTTTATTGAGAATTAACAACAGACCGAGATTGGGCAGAGCATCAATGACGAACTACAGTATCTGTACCTAGAGAACTCTCGGAAGGCAAAATTCTTGGAAACCGGTTCCGCGTCTAGAATTGCAATAAGTGTACAAACACACAAAAGTCCTGCCCCCTTACTACCTACCAGACAGTGGCAGTGACCTATTTATCCAGCGATCCCTTCCACAGCATAAGACTTATTTTTAGTGTTGAAAAAAAACTTTGAATTAAAGAAGTTGACTTTGAATTATCCACAGTATTTTTACATTGATATATAAAGATCAAGGGACCGAACCGAAACTTTGAATTAACGGTAATTTTGAATTAAAAACGTTGTAACTATCCAAGTTCTACTGTATATACAAAAATAATACTGAAACAAACTTTTCCCGGCACTGCCGTATTCCCCTGGCGTGACATCGCTGCTCGTAAACGTTGCAGTGTAGTTAAACAAAAAACTATTTATGATTTCTTTAATAAGTAAGTTTCTATTTTTTACTGCGTATAATTACTTTTTTACCTCAGTGTTCAATACAAAATAGTGAAAATTAAATAAAACTTAAATTTTTTCGGAGATACGATGACTATAAATAGTAGTTATATCTTAACCTCTACATATTCCATGTATTTCGAGTATCTCATAATCCGAGGTACTCTCGGTCCCGTTCAACTCGAAATATCGGGACTCTACTGTATATAATTCTACTTAGAACTAAATTACAAAACTTTTGTACATTTTGAAAAAAAAATACAAAAAATGTTTACTACTTTTTATGTAGGCCTAAAGTTCAACTTTTTCCTTTTGTTACTGAACATTTTTTGTTTCTTGATGTAATAACTTTGTAAACTTTATATAATCATATTTTTACTGGCATATATGAATTAATTGTTTGAACCTTTCTCTACAAAAAAGCTGTAGAACACTTTTGGATTGGTTTATAATTATACTATACTTGGTCAATTTTAAAAAATATGTTTTTACAAGCACCGAAATGGCTTGGCATTGCAAAAAAATTAGCATGGACAGTTTAAGGGTTAACAGACGCCAAGCTGAATAGATGTGATACTAAGGTGTGAGTGTATTTTTCAAATTAATAGTTAAAAATATCGTCGAGAACTAACAAGTGGGTAATAGACAAACCACTACTGATATTTATTAATTTTTTTAAAAACTAAAATAAAAATAATAACGAAAAAAGCTAAAAAGAAAGAAGGACTTCAAATTTTATTAGACTTTGCAACTAATTCAATTGAAAAATTTTAACTTTGGAATTTGAATACTACATATTTAAAATATTTTAAATACTTCCTTTGTTTTCAAAATAAACATTTTGCGTTTTATAATTATTTTCTCGTGCCAGTTTGAGTTCCCTTTTCCGAGATATTAGACCCATCTCTCACTGTCACACCACAACAAAAAGTAAACAAACCAATCTAACCTGTATTACAAAGCTATAATGAAAATTAACTAGGTTTTGTACCAAACTATTCATGTATCAGGATCAATACAAAATGGAAAGTGTACGATTAAATTCTAATAGCAAACCTGTATGTTTATTAAATATGTAAGCCTAGTCTACCAAAACAGATCACTAACCCTACATCAAAATTATTATTCAACCGTCACAATAAAAAAAAAAACTTTGACCGATGTGTTCGGTAACATGTCCCTTCTAAGTTATATAAATGATTTAAATATTAATTGTTGTGTTATATGTGCGTGTATGGGTCAATCCATTTCAAATCACCCAGGCAATGTTGCTCAACATTTTTTATTTTCCTGATTTTTTTTATCAGGAGTTTCCTATAGGTAGGTAGTTACAAAACACTAATTGAAATTTTTTTATAAGCCACAGTTTTTTCTGGCAGCCATTTTTAAAATGGCGGTCGGGCAAAATTTAATAAAACCGTGGTTTGCGGAAAGTTTAATTACCAAGCTATTTTTAAAGATATCAGAATAATT
>JAGFPH010020830.1:0-13860 GCA_018207615.1 Philaenus spumarius | reverse complement strand
CCAAAGGAACAATTTGTGGAAGTCTGGAAACATAATTTGGGAACACCTTACTTTACATCCATAGGGGTCCAATTAATTAATATACGTACGTATTTACGTGTGAAGGTGTAATTTTTGATATTTTTGAAAATTACCAGAAAACTAGTGCTTTTTCAGCAAAAATGCAAGAGACAAAAATTTTAGCTTATAAAATTCTGAACAATTTGCGTTTTTTATTATCACCATATCATTTACGGATCACGAGATATTGTCATTTGAAGTTTAGTAAAGCGTAAATCGCCCTCGTTATTCTAGCAAAATACGATGTTCAATCATCAAATTACTTAAAATAAAAGCTTGGTATAATACTTGTACCCTAAAAAGCAATAAATCTCTTTCCTGAAAGCAGTAAAATATTTTTTTCATGATGATCTTTTTATTAATGCATGCAGTGCATTTAAAAGAAAGAATAAATCGAATAAATTCTGATGGCTTTGATTGATGAGAGTTTGAAAAGACTTTATTAAAAAATGTAATTAAGTTTTTACATAAAGATTATCATTTCCAAAAGTTAAATTACAATTATAATAATGATATCCTGGATCTGCTTCCTCTGAATTCATGACGTCAATTTCCTCAAAATTTCCGTTATTTTCGTCACTATCGCTATCAGAATCATCTTCGACAATATCTCGACGTTCATTTTCAAGATCTTCATAACCATCACTATCACTTTCACGTTCTTCATCCTGTACCTTTCCTAAATTCGTGCAATTAGTGGATTCACAGGAACCGCAAACGGATGAGCACTTCAGCCCAGATTTTCTACAAGCACAAGACGATCTATTACACCCAGTTGTACAGTTGCAGAATAACATTTGTAAAATTTCTTTAGGCGCAGGTGCTGTTAACATTTTGACTGGGGCCAATACATCATGCATATTACAGCCCCAATTATCTGCCGGCAAATCATTAGACACCCATATCCGAACTTGAAGATAAACTCGATAAAAATGCTGGGCAGCTGCATCATCAGCCGGCGGGAAATTTTCCAATTTAACGGGCTTGGTGGGGTGCAAATATCTGGAGGGAAAATTAACCGACAGATTTGAAAAGTGATCTTACAGGGGTTTGGCGTTTTCTTTTACGAAACCCTAATGTTCATCAACTTCGTATTCCATATGACTGTCTATTTTTAGTGACACAGCCCATGTATCATCATTGGAGACGTTTTGTAAATACTCTTCACGTCCACTAATCAGCTCCTACAATTATTGAGTAGAATACAATCTTCTCTGTCAAATCCTAGTAGAAGAATCGTTGTAAACGTGGATCATCTTCGTAAATATGTCAACGAACATGATTGCTAACACGATTTTAGGATTGGCAGAAGATTGCACTCAACCAATTATGGAGGTTCTAGCAGACATCTCTCTATTATATAACAAAAATCTTGTCATTTGCGCAAAAACACTGGCCCTAAGGGCATGCGTCAGGATCCAGCTCACAGCTACCAAGCAACCCTACAACGACCTACGTGTCTTTGTACAACATGTAATTTGCGTAAAAGTATCAGAGTATACCCGCGATCGTACATGGGGAACTGCGGGAGATCAGTGGCGGAGCCTTCTATATCAAATTCCACTAAAGAATACCGTTGAGGGACGGGCTTGTGTACACCGAGACCTTGAACGCTCCAATCGCCGTAGTGCGACGTTGTCACGTTCTTTCCACGCTTCTAACTGACTGCGGCTGACTCAACGCATTTATAATTAATTCTTTAAACTGTGCGATCAAGCCTCGAGCGGTAAATACCAGTAGTGTTCGAGGCTAGTAGATATGGCAACGCTGTGCGCCCATCCTATTGGCCGTCTCGCAACGGTATTCTTTAGTGGGCTTTGATATAATATCTTACTTCTGATTACCTTAGGCTAGGGACACACTATCCGAGAGATCGCCCGGACGGACTTTACCCGGAACCGGGCCCGAGTGGATCAGTTTGTGTTGACAGAACACACTATCCGAGCGAATGCCCGGAGTCGATCAGTGAACAGTTGTTTTGCCACCATGGAAATTCTGTATTCTGTTTAATTTGTATACAATAGTAACAACTACAATACAACAGTTATTGTACAACTGTACAATATACAGTTTAGTCATCAATTGTTGATTACTTAAATCTGTTGCATAAATTATGTGTATAGGCCTACATTACTTTCATTGTAATCATTCAGAATCACGTTTACAAAAAGTAGAAGTAATAAATCAATCTGATTTTTAATTGTATTAAGTTTATATTGTGTTAATAATTTATTTTTTTTATAGCCTTAATAAATCAGTTTTACCCTGTTTTCTAATCATTTTGAATTTTTTAATATAATTGGTTTTAAAAGAAATTATTAAATCTATGTAAATATCCAAAGACGACGACATCCCGTAAATGCAAGCCTCAAAATATTTCAGCACACAAGCCACAGGTATGCACAGTTGTACCCGTCTAGGGTTGAAACAAGACTGCCAATGGCTGAATGGCTCCGTTCTCTTTCCGGGTCCCGGGTGATTGAACGTGTAGTGTGTTCTTTGTCATAAGACACAATGCTTCCCTACTTGGTTCCGAGACTCGGACGGGCTAACTCTCGGCCGAGCGAGTAGAGAATACCCGGACGTGCTTCCGAGACCCGTCCGGGCAAACTGTCGTCCGGGCGTAGTGTGTTCTGCCTCATGCTTCCCTATGTATCACCACTCGGACCCGGTTCCGGGTAAAGCCCGTCCGGGAAATCTCTCGGATAGTGTGTCCCTAGCCTAAGGAATTTTTGTGAGCTCAGCCACGCTTTTATGTTTTGGCCTATTTTGACGATTTATATTTCAAATTAAAGGGATTTTTGTCAAGATGTTCCAAAAGTAGTTTTTGTATTCTCAACCACAAGGGTTCTGCCTTCTTAGGCATCAAAATTCCCATTTATATCTTATGAAAGAAATATTTGATCGATTGTACGTCCCATGTGTTTTATCTTAAGTTCTCTCACTTAAATAAACAGCTGTCAAGTAATTCATTTCATTTAAATAAACAGCTGTCTTATGAAACTAAATATTTCTATTTATATCCTATCACTGTGCTGTTTACATCTTTATTTTTTACGAGTATAATGTTTGCTTTTAGTCCAATATTAATAAACATATTTAATGTTTATGGTATATATTATTGCGAAGCATTCCGGGAACACTTGTTTATAGATTATTTTCTTAGGATTTCTTATAATTACTTTACTGTCGCAGGATAATACCAATGGTCAAATATATTTATTTAGCCGTTAGCAAATTTAACTTTGACCATTAAACGTATTTTTGTGAGAATTGTATTGTGTGTTTTTATTTCTAGAAATAATATTTCTTACGAGTCAAGCTCGATTATATTTGAAGATTTTTTGTGTTCATTGTTTAGTATTATTTAATGGATTTTGAGTTATCTATACTTATAAAAGCCAAATACCATTGACTCATCACAGTTTCTCCAAAACCACGAGGCTTACAAACATAAATTTGGCACTAATACTCTTTATAGGCTCTAGACGCGCACTAAGAAAGGGTTTCAGAAAATTCGAAATTTTAGGGGGGCTTTTGGGGGGACAAAGTTACTAAATCACGATTTATCAAAACCTACCGAACGGATTGGAATGAAATTTGGTATGTAGCGTCCTCTAGGGCCATAGATGCTAGTTAAGAAAGGGTTTAAAAAACAATCGAAATTTTAGGGGGGTTGGGGGGGGGGGGTCAAAGTTACAAAATCACGATTTCTCTAAAACCATCGAACGGATTAGAATGAAATTTGGTATGTAGCTTCCCCTAGGGCGGCCATAGGTGCTCGCTAAGAAAGTTTTTCAAAAAATTATAAATTTTAGGGGAGGTTTGGGGGGGTCAAAGTTACTGCAAAAAACCATCGAACGGATTGGAATGAAATTTGGTATGTAGCTTCCTCTAGGGCCCTAGGTGCTCGCTAAGAAAGAGTTTTAAAAAAAATCGAAATTTTTGGGGAGGTTTGGGTGGGTCAAAGTTACTAAAAATCCCCATAAGAAATACATAGTGTAATATATTTATTGATATAATCTATTTTTTGTTAATATACATTTAACTTTGATTTGTCTATCCGTGCAAAGCCGGGTCGGGCCAGCTAGTTTATGTATATTACCACACAATTTTTAATGATGTAATATTAGCGTTGCTATGTTTTGTAAAAAAAATCTCATCAATAAATAATTCATACATAGGATGTCAAAATATCTTCAAAACTATTTTTTTAAAGACGTGTTTTACATGCATTCTTGGTGATATTCTTTAATATTTTTGAAAAAATTGTTTGAGTTCGAAAATGTATCACTTGTGATATTAATTATTGAAAACTAGGAGCTCCGCCCTGGCTAGCTTCGCTCACCAATCCCAGAGGCAACTCATGACCTAGCAAATGCAAACAGATTATTGTATAATCTGATATTTTCACGGAAATAACGATTGATTAGAACAGAGGCACTTGCATCTAAGTAGAGTGATGGAGGTAGAGGTAACCTGTACATAATGGTATGGGCAGAGATTGAAATAGACACGACCATTCCTAATAATTCCAATTATGACATGCCTTCTATTTTAACCATTAATATTTGAATAATTTATAATCAACAGTTTAAACACATTATGATACGGCCAACTAAAGGGAACAATATAATATGTAACCCCAGATGTTTGAATTTGATTATAATGCAGTACGCATTTTACGTTGATTTTTGTGTTTTTTTTATTTTGTTACTCTAACCTAAAAAAAGCTGTTTGTTGTGAATGATAATAAACTGATTCTAAAAGGTTGGTTGCTGTGGTAATGACTGTAAACAACGCGTTGCTAAACATTTGTTCCGAACAGCTGTTTTACCTGTGAGGGGGCTGGGAGTGAACTCTCGAATTTTCACTATTTTGACACTTTAAAATGAAAGTTTTACAAATTCCTTTCTTAGTGTGCGTTATGATCCCATAAGAATATACCTTCAAATTTTCTTGTTTGTATCTTAAGTAGTTTTTGTTCTACTTTGATTATACCGGGTGTCCCACGAAGAGGTCCCTATTTTTGAATTAATATATTAGATGCACCGAACACTCTACAAACCTGAAACTCAACAGTCCTAACATACACATATGTAAAAGAAATACACCTGAGTATCAGTTAATTCTGACACATTAGGACAAAATGGCGGGATATCAAAGAAATAGTACCTTTTCGTTAAAATAGTTTTATTTGCTTAAGTGTTGAACATAATTATTGAATTTTAACGATGTTACTAAGCACTAAACAACGTTAGGGAATTAAAGATATAAGTAACTCATAAATAAATTAAATCTATTTGATCCATAAACCTTATTCAAACTGATGTCCATCGATCGCAATGCACTGATGACAACGAAATAGAAAACAGTCATACGCTTTGCTGAACAACTCTCGAGGTATCAACAACAGTTCCTCTTCGATCAACCTCATTAGTTCATCGTCTGTCGCAATGTTATGACAATAAACCTTCTCCTTCAAAAAGCCCCACAGAAAAACGTCACAAACAGTCAAGTCTGGAGACCTTGGGGGCCAGTCCATGAAGCTGCTGCCACGATCTATCCAACGGTTAGGAAGATTTTGGCCAAAAACTGCTTTGGCCACATTAGCATAATGCGGAGGAGCTCCATCCGGTTGGAAAAAAACGTCTTTCATCTCAGGCTGAGAAATATGAGGAACTATGTGATTGCTTAAAACTGATGCATACCTTTCTCCAGTCATTGTTTGTCGGGATATGTCATACGACAAAACACCATCCTTGGTAACAGCAGCCCAAACTGTTATACCTGTTGATTTTAATTTCTCTTCTTGTAAGATATGTGGATTTTTTGTGTTATAGTAATGACAATTATGCCTGTTTACAGCTCCTGTTCGATAATATGTCGCTTCATCTGAAAACACGATTCCTTCATGCCATTTGCTATCTACGTCAGTCTTTTCAATTATTTTCGAACAAAATTCCAATCGTCTGTCAGGATCATCTTCAAGCAGTCCGTGAACTAAATGAGTTTTATAATGTTTGATTTTGATCTTTTTGGCACACCTTTGGACAGATGACTTCGGTATCCCTGTAGCAGATTCCACCTTTCTTACTGAATTAGGCGTATTTGGAGATTCCATGAAAGCAGCACATACGATTTCTTCATTTTCTATGTTGGAGGATCTATGGTATTTTTTTGTATTGACCCCGTTTTTAGTAGGATAGTCTTCCACTTACGAATAGATTTCCTTGACGGTGGAACTACACCTGGGTACCTTTCCCTAAAACACCTAATTGCTTCATAATCATTTTCAAAGGCAATAGCCCAGGAACAACATTTCACTTTTTGCTCAGTTGAAAACGGCATGGTACATAAGACACATTACAATGCAACTTAATAACAAATGCCAATGTTTATTACCAAATATGTTCATTGTTGTGGATACACGCAGTCAGCTGATAGATTTAAAATAGTCTAAACAGCTGTAGCTGTTCCTATTCTAAATAAAAGTAGGTTTACTCTTAAAATACGATTGCTGATTTTGTTGTTTTTTTCTTTTCCGCCATTTTGTTTGGATCAGTCAGAATTAACTGATACTCAGGGGTATTTCTTTTACATATGTGTTAGTCACGACTGTAGAATTTCAAGTCTGTAGCGCGCTCTGTACGTCTGTCATATCAATTCAAAAATACTGACCTCTTCGTGGGACACCCGGTATGTCAGTCAGTCAGGACAAAGCCGGTTATATTGTCAGATTGTGAGTGACTTGGCGTGTTTTAAGTGGATAATTTTGACGAAATTACGTGTTTAAAGTAGGTTAAAAACTTGCCACTGAATCCAATTCTCACAAACCTGAGAAATTGTTTAAAATGTATTAATTTATAGTTACTAATAGCTCGACCAGTGCGTGAAAATTCTTAATTTCTGGCTCTAAAAATGTGCGTTTAAAAAATTAAAATAAGAATATGAACTCACCAAGGTTGCATTTAATATGTTTAAAAACTACAGTTTTTAATACTCGCTATATTTGTGCTGATTATTGTTTTGCCCTGTAGATAGCTCCGGTCAAATTCATTTTAACGTCTTTTGTTGAACCTTTTCGTAACTGGACTTCGGTCTACTCCTGAATATTGCTAAGTTCGAGAACTTTTAAAATCCAGTACAAAGGCTATACATTTAGTTATACGATAAAATTGTCGCTCCTCGTACATAAAATATCAGCTGTTTTTAAATTGGACCTTGTGAAAGCAGCCTCCGCCCCTATTCCCCGGTATGGAGCAACAATAGTATGTAGTTCTCCCGCATACATGAGTGCAAGGTGATGCAATCAACTTGGAATTGTCAGAGTTGCTTTTACTGGTGTCCGGAAATTCGTGTTCCGGGTTGTAATGAAGAAAATTCAGTTTTCCGACCGTTAAAAGTATAAACGGGACCTATATATTATCACACACGACGCAGTCCATTATTTCCAGAGCGTATAAAGAACATTTGACTAAGATATTCAATTTCTTTATCTATCCAATGTGAAGACAGTAATGGATTATCACCAAATTTCTTTAAACTATTTTGATTTCTCAAATACAATAAAACATTTTTGTGGTTCAAGGGTGGATAGCACCTAAAATAAATATTTATAAATAACTATTTCTTTCTAATTTTGCGCTATATAGATCCCAAGATCCCGAAACTCATTGCAAGTTTGGTAGTAAATATAATTGTATGATACTATCTTGTGACATAATATTTCAAAGAGTTTTATTAAAGGGAATCGAAATATTTTTCTTAATAATTTGGGATACTTTAAGTTTCCAAAATGCTGCTCAACCTTCATTCCCCTATATTTTAAAAAGTAATTCAGGTAAATTTTAAATAACCGTTAGTATTAATGTCTGATGAAAGGGCTTTAATTAAGTACAATAAAAACAATTTAAAGAATGTTGTGACAACAATGTCTATTTCAGAGTTATTACCAAGGAAACTATTTTAAAACAACTTACGAAATGAGGAAGCACAATGTCCATTTCAGAGGCATTACCAAGTAAACTGTTTTAAAACAACTTACGAAATGAGGAAGCGCAATGTCCATTTCAGGTGGTTTTGAATACAATTACAAAAATGTTGCTACATCCCAAATTACAAAAATAATTCAAATAGCATTCCAGCAAACTTTCTGAAGAAATTGTTGGTGTTTAACTAGGGTAAATAGTTACAGGTCCGGCCAGATATCTCGGGAGATGATTTAGAAACGGCTGACAAGATAAGAAAGTAAGTGCGGAGTATGAAGTAAATTGTTATAGATGCTTAACTGAAGCCACCGGGTTTCCCCATCCATCTAAACCTATGACTCATGTTACTGTTACATTTTTGAGATTTTTGTACTAAAATTAAACCTTTTCAGAGTAATATCTAAAAAATAATAAATATATGACATTATTCTGCACATTTTGTTTTTTTACACGACCTTATAGCTCGCTTGGTTCCCCCAAAATCGGTCAAAACGTGAAATACCATAAAACCTACCACTGGGAGGAATCTTCTGTTTTGAGGCCGACGGCGGAGTACGTACGTTACGACCGAACCGAAGCAGTAAATAATCTGAGGCACTATCGAGGTGCAAAGCGAGGGTTCCGCTGCGAGTGGAAAGAAGCAGCACGTGAGTCGAAGCTGGAGGCTTAGGCCGGCCACACACAGAGTCAGACACGGTCAGTCATGTTTAGTCATTTTGACTAATAGCGACTAAAACGAGGAGTTTAGAATGGGTGGTTATGGGATCGCCACACACTGCACCGAACTAGACGAACAGACGTCTAAAGACGTTTTTTCCTTGACTGACGCAGCTCCCTCAAAAGACACCTTTAGTCAAAAGCTCCAGAGCCACCTGCGCATGCGTGCGCGCACAACCCCTCCTTATCACGCGTCTTTCTCCAATTCGTATTTTGTTTTTTAATCTTATCCTGGATTTTTCCAAGATGTTTTGACTTTCATTCGACAGTAGTTTTCGAATTTTTCGGGATGGCTGTTCAACTCCTTTAGGGTCTGCCATCTTGGATTTTTATCCCATAAGAGCAATGTTAAATTTCAAACCATTTATTTGGTTTATTTTTTATCATAAAATTGTTTGCAAGGTCTCATTTAAGCACATTCACAACCCCTCCTTATCACGCGATTTTCTCCAATTCGTATTTTGTTTTTTAATCTTATCCTGGATTTTTCCAAGATGTTTCGACTTTCATTCGACAGTAGTTTTCGAATTTTTTAGGATGGCTCTTCGACTCCTTTAGGGTCTGCCATCTTGGATTTTTATCCCATAAGAGCAATGTTAAATTTCAAACCATTTATTTGGTTTATTTTTTATCATAAAATTGTTTGCAAGGTCTCATCTAAGCACATTCACAACCCCTCCTTATTACGCGATTTTCTCTAATTCGTATTTTGTTTTTTAATCTTATCCTGGATTTTTCCAAGATGCTTCGACTTTCATTTGACAGTAGTTTTCGAATTTTTCGGGATGGCTCTTCAACTCCTTTAGGGTCTGCCATCTTGGATTTGTATCCCATAAGAGCAATGTTAAATTTCAAACCATTTATTTGGTTTATTTTTTATCATAAAATTGTTTCCAAGGTCTCATTTAAGCACACTCATAATACGCATCCGTTTTGCTTTACACCTTTTTTTATTTTTTTAAAAATTTATCACGTAATTAACATTTTTGAAGTACCAAGTTTGAACTTTTTTCTTTACACAATAAAAAATGTATAATTAAAAGTGAAACGCACGCAATTTTATAAAGAATATTCAGTTTTTTTCAGCACTCAATTACAAAAAATGGATTTATAAAATGGTTTGAAATGAGGTAATGTCAAAGCGCTCAGCTGCAAGAAATTGCACTGTTTAGATACGGCTATAGAGAGGAGCACTGGCGTTTCCGGTTGCTTTCTCGTTTACTGGAGCAGACCCTTAATAAAGTCTACGAGGTTCCTCTTCTCGTTTATAGGATGTACCCAAAGTTCTCTGTTATTAGTGTCCTTTTCAAACAAATTAATAAAGTTCCACATCATAACTAGGTATCGCTTCCTCTTTCTCCTTTTCAAAGTTCATTTCAAAGTTAGGTTAAAAACTTTCTATAAGCACTAAATGCACACAATACATCAATCTGGTGGACAGAAGAACTGTGAATGAACTGAAAACGGAGGAAGGTCAGAGGGCAATGGTTTCTGCGGAAAGTCATGACACCCAGTGACTAAAACCCCCATACACAGGATCAGTCAGGCAGTAAAGACTAAAGGCGTCTTTGACTGTGACTGACCGTGTCTGATTCTGTGTGTGGCCGTCCTTAGGTGCAAACAAATTCTACTAATATATTCAGCGATTTCGTGAGTAGATTAATTTCCCAAATATTTGGTTGAAACCCTAAAACTTATAAATCTTATTTTTGGAAATTCTCAGAACTTACGTCAGCGGTTCAGCTGCGTGATGGAATTATTTTACATTAACTTGGTCTTGACGTAATTAAGGGACGTGCAAAGTTTGAAATAAATTGGTTAATTCGTTCTAAATATACAAACTTTAGTAAAAAAATAAGAAAAAACCACGGCTAGACGGAAAGCTGAGCATTTTAGGACCTATAAAATTATAAACAAAATGTAAAAGCATTCAATAATAACTAAAATTTCTGTAGAGATAAAGACTGTTTAGTATATACGATTATTGGGACGTTTTTACTGGCCATGTTGCAATAACCACGTACTTCCACATTTTTTAAACACCCAGTATACGCTTTATATCTCTATATATAAAATCGAAAACCCACTCACTCACTGACTGACTGGCTGATCACATTATCTCAAAAACCATACCACCTAGGAACTTGAAATTTGGTACACATATTGCACATAGGCACTAGAGGCGCCCTAAGAAAGGATTTTAAAATATTTGGCCTGTAAGGATTGAAACAACTCCTAAAACAATAAATATTGTTTGTTATTTATCTCAAAAACTCTACCACCTAGGAACGTGAAATTTGGTACACATATTTGTCATAGGGGACATATTTGTCATAGGTAAGTATAATTACCTTGCCACCGTGATAAACAGAGACAAACTAGTGATCCTATTTTAGGCCTAGGCTTCGTTTTACTTTCTCGCTATACTATAGTATAGAGAAAGTATAGTGATCGCAAAAAAATCGATGTTGAGATTTTTGTAGAAATATCCGTTTTGGGACACTCTGAGTCAAAAAAGTGAGTTTTACGAACTGTCTGTCTGTATGTATGTATGTCTGTATGTATACAAAGCTAGAGCGAAAGCTATTCGATCGATTTCAAACAAATTTGCACCAGACATGTCAAGTAGGCCTGTATAGATGCACGAAAAACGATTTTGACATTTTTTGAAAACAACCCCCTTTTTGGCAAAAAAACCCCAAAAAATCAGTTATTATTGGCTCTAACGATTTTGATAAAATTTTTCTTATTTGTAACCTTTAATGTACCCTACCATATGCAAAAAAACTACATCTTTCTACAAATTCTCATTTAGCTAATAATAATAATAATAATAACTGATTTTGGAAGGTTTTTTGGCCATAAAGTGGGTTGTTTTTCAAAAATTTTCTAAATCTTTTTTCGGTCATCTATACAGCCCTAATTGACGTGTTTGGTGCAAATTTGTTCGAAATCGATCGAATAGTTTTCTCTCTAGATAATAACAATAATATTTATTAGTTAATCTCCTACTTTAATAAATCACCTCTCCTACCCCACCTACAATTATGAAGTCACAGTGAATCTGTTTAATACTTTAAATATGTTTGTAAGAGTTCCTGGTACCGTTTATTATTATTATTTTTTTGCTTTTACAGTACGTACTCCTACAAATTAGTATCACTCATATTATCTTTAAGTTTAGTAAATGTGGGAGGCGCTTTAAAGACTATTGCAACAGACTTGACAACGAGTGAAACATTGTCTCACGCCAATCTAACAGCGAGCTTAATTGTTCAACTAGCTGACATAATTGCTAGGCCATGTGCCAAACTTCATTGTCCCAGTTTTACCTCGTAAGTTGTATACAAGTGCGTCATCCGTTGTTGCATTTAATTTAAAAATCATGCCTCGGTGCGTAACTAGTCCGCTCTCGTCTGTTAAATTCGTAAAAATAGGTACAACGCAATATACATCAGGAAATCGTCCTTTATTTACTTTGTATTTGGAAGTGCAATATTCGTTTATACAAAAAATTTCCTTTTTTTATGTAGAACATATTTACTTTTAAACCATATTTACTCAGCACAAAATTTCCGGCACTACAATGCGTACAGAAATTAAATTCAATAAGAAGGTCCCGTTGGGTCGTAGACCACAGGGGCAAGTGGAACCCTTAGAGGTATAAATAAAAAATAAAACAACTCTTGTGAATATATAATTCAAACAATCGTATTCAAACTCACACCATACCTCAGTAAACTTGCCACTAAAATTTCAAGTAATTCTGTGAAAAACTTAAGCTGCATGCAGAGTGTTTAATAGACCGCCTGCGCCATGAATACGGTCTGACAGACCACATGCGTTGCATGCATAGCGAGTAAACCAAGGAATCACTTTAGACACTTGGTTTCAACTGATCCCACTATTTCACATCACGTGATCCTAGGAAAAATATTATTTTAAAACCTAGTCCCACAAAACACTAGTTTTGGTAGGTAGTTTTTCTAATTGTATTTACTTTCACTTTCATTTTTACTAACTTTGTGGATAAGATAGAATTTTTAAAGTACACATTTTGTGCACTTTTTATAAGTTTTCCAACATTTAAAGATTTAGAATTCCTGGAAAATTAAAAGTCCATATCTGAACAAAATTTAATATTAACTTGATGTATCTAAGATCAAAAATCTAATGAACGGAACTCTTGTTTTTCAGATGTATATGACTAACGTTTTGTGCCTTATCTTATACGAGATAATAATACTATATAGGCCTAGATACATATTTAATATTATAGGCTTAAAGCTGGGTTTTCCTAGCTCCACACTTTCTGCGGAGCCTACTCAACAACATGAAATTGAACGGGGCCGTTTTCCTAGACCCCTCCGCGGTCCGCAGTGCGCTCTGCGCAACTGGACGACTCCTCTGGAAGCAGTCGAGTTCGGAGCGCAACAGAGCTATTTTTGGGCACTAGTTTTAGTTATACAAGAGAGTGCTGTCTGCATATGACTACTTCAAACGGAATTAACGGGAAAAAATACTTATTCTGTAGCTTTGCTCTTATGGGAATCAGATTCAATATGGCGGCCCTTAACCAATGCAAAATCAACGATAAACAGATAGTAAAAGGAATATATGTATGTAGTAATAATTAATTAATAATACACTACAGTAAAATCCCGGCTAACCGAACTAGAAGGGGGAGCCGTTTCGGATAGCGATTTTTCATCTAACACTACAGTTTTGAAAGGTTTTGAAAGTCAAACTAATTCAAAAATCTCTTTGTAAGCTACACTTATGTTATTTATTTAAGTAAAATTACATTTTTAGGATTACAGTACATCACAATACAGTCATTAAATTGACCGCAACAGTTTTCAATAAACTTTTTCGATTTCATTGATAGCAGCTAATTTATCAGCTAAAGTAATCACAACACGCTTCCGCTTATTGATAGTCGCTATAGCACAAAAATACGCTCGCAAAGTAAATAAAAAACCACTTGTGTCATGATATTAGAAGGGGTGGGAGAGTTAGCAGTGTTGTTATAGTTTTAAACTGATAAAAAGTCAAATACGCAACGCAACTGCGCAGCTAGAAAAACTACCGC
>JAGFPH010020828.1:0-13861 GCA_018207615.1 Philaenus spumarius | reverse complement strand
ACATTGTTTTGTCAATATTTATTACATATTTAAAACATATTTTTATTTGTAAAAAAACAATATTTTTCAGAACATATGTTTTTATATTGTACAAATATTTAGACAATATTTGAAAAATATTTACTTATCAATATTGTTTACAATATTGAACAATGTTATCACAATATTTATAAAATATTGTTTTGCTACTTGGGTTGATTCTAAAGACTATTTACGTTAACATTGATTACAACACCCATCTTTATGAATTATACAATACTAGGCCGGCCGCACACTACATCGAACGCGACACGACACGACAAGACATTTTGACGGAAGGCGTCTTATACTACTCAATTAGTATGAGTTCAAATGGAGCTGGCGCATACTACATCGAACAAAACGCGACAAGACGATAAAACGCCTTAAGACGTTTTATCCATGTCTGGCGAAGGTACGGAAAATTTCGTCTTACGACAAAACGCGATCAAACAATATCAGAAAAACTGTTGTGCGCATGCGCTTTGGATCATGTGACATCCTGCTCCAATCCTTCAGAGAGCACGTGGGCACGTGGGAACATTTTACATCGTCTGTAATCTACGGCCGAATTTGTTGCTTGGCTACTGTTTTAGTGCATTAACATTTAAGCATTTTAAGGAACTTTAAGCAAGTGAAAAATGAGTGTAGATGACAGTGCAGTTGCGGCCGTAGATGTTGATAAACTGTTATTTTTAGTGCAAAACAACCCAGCAATTTTCAACTCTACATTAAAAGAACATCACAACGTCGATGTTATCTCCAAAATTTGGACTGACATAGGAAAAGAACTGAATGTACCAGGTAATATAATCATTCTCATAAATAAGTTTCATAACAAATAACTCCATTAGTACATTTTTGTGTAACAATGTAATTATTATAAATTAAGGCTATAGGACTATTTATTTGATTCTATACACAGCAGAGCCAAAACATCCTCAGTGAGGGAGTATTTTCATGTTTTTGCAGATATAACTTGTATAGTGATTTACCGGTTTATGTAATATGATAAATATACGGAATGTCCTGTACGAAATTGAAATTTTGCATAAGTAGGCTATTTTATGACAATGATGTTTAGCTATGAACACATTATCACAATTTTTCAGATTAAAAACAACATAGCGGCTATTTTCAATTTTAAAAGCTTAGTTCTCAAAAACGGTAAATTTTACAACAGATTTACAAGATACAGAAAAGTTGTATAATTTTATTCTCTAAAAGATAGTAATAAGTTTATTAAGATCGGAATATGATTACCAAAGGAAATAAAATGTTTCTGAATAAAAGCTTGATTTTTCTGATGATTTTTGCAAAATAAATCATGTTTTTAAGTAGACAATTTGCATTTACGGTACTCAGTTATTTATAAAATTTATCTTAATAATCTTAGTGCAATCTTTTGGAGGGTAAAATTTTACAGCTTTTTATATCATGTACATTTCTTGTAAAACTTGCGATTTTAGAGATGTTGAGTTTTTAATATTAAAAACAGCCGCTTTTTTGTTTTTGCTTAGTATGAAAAATGTTGATTATTTTTCTATAGCTGTACATAGTTGTCATAAATACTTGTGCAAAATTTCAATTTTCTATGTTCAATCGTGTCGTAGAAAAAACAAGAAAATTATAAAACAAAATGGCGGGTGTGAGGGTAACTAAGAATTTCTAAACAATTTAAATGCGACATTTACATTTTATTTTAACCTAGGAACAATGCATTAAAACATTGGTAGGTTATTCTGTATCACTCTGTATATTGAGATTCATAAAATAACGTACATTGTAGATAAGTAGAAGTAGATAAGTAGAAGCAAATTATTTTTCTAAACGAATACAAACTTGTAACATGTTTATTTAAACAAACTCAGTTATGCACTATGCACACGGTTATGCATACTATCTACACCAATGCCATTTTCTCTTGCCAAGGTACGGAACCTTCTGTAGAGTTAAAATACTTCAGAAAGTTGTCCCTTACTACATAAGCAGCTTTTGCTGCTCTTGCTCTGACAGTCTCTTGATCTTTATCACAGTCTTCATCTACACTCATTAATTCATCATAAATTTCAAAAATTTGCCCTTCTTTAACTCTAATTACATTGTGAAGAACACAGCACGCTAAAACAATACTTTTTGAAACGTCTGGGTGAGTTAACATTGCTGTTTCAAATACACGGAATTTTTTTGCCATCATGCCAAATGCGCACTCAACAATTCTACGAGCTCGAGAGTGTCTGTAGTTATAGATTCTACGTTCCCGTGTCAATGAGGCCTTGGCATACGGTTTCCTTACGTGTTTGTGGGGGGCGTAAGCTTCGTCTCCCACAAACACGTAAGGAAATTCAATTTGGTTTTCTGTACATAGTGTTCTCGGTTTAGGTAGGTTTAACTGTTTATCACGAAACATACAACCAAAGGTTGAAGAAAGAAATACACCCCCGTCACTGTTTTTACCAGCTTCTCCTACATCCACAATTAAAAATTTACCCTCTGCGTCCACAACAGCTTGAAGTATTATAGAATGATGTGACTTGTAATTAAAAAACATTGAACCGCTGTTCCATGGAGCCTCGATTCTGACGTGTTTCCCGTCAATTGCTCCACAACAATTCGGGAAATTCCACAGTTCTTCGAATCTTTCTGCTATACGTCTCCACTGGTCAGTTGATGGGACAGTCATCAAATATATTGGAGACAGCTCCTCCCAAATTGCAGCACATGTTTCGGAAACAATTTTCCCAGCAGTTGTTGCACCAATTCTGTGGTTAAAGTGCATGTATTGGAAGCGTTCGCCTGTTGCAAGAAACCTGGAAATAAAAATTATACGTTTATAAATTACATTGTAAATTTATAATTTCAGTTGACTACTTGCCTGGTTGTTATGGCCAGGTGTGTTACTTTTTATATTGTTTAACGCTTAATAACAGTAGTTTTTCTTTCTAGGTAACATCTGTAAGACCAAATGGCATAACCTTAGAAACTCCTATGTTAGGTACCTTAGGGACCTAAAAAAAATGCCCAGTGGCTCTGGGCAAAAGAAAAAAAAATGGCATTTAGCAGCTGCTATGGAATTTATCCTACCGTGGGCTGGACCTTCCCGGAAAATGACAGGCAATCTCAACAAACCTGTTGATCCCGAAACTCCTTCACCATCTACATCTACCCAAGAATCTATCTATATCAACGACGACTTACGCGATGAAGATGAGTTAAATGATGAAGCAAGTGGAGAAATTGGTAACTACAACCCCAAGAAAAAACAAAGACAAACACCTGCTGAACTCGTGGCAAACCCAATGGCTGAATACTTGAAAACTGTCACTCAAAAACATAAAATTCAAGAAGTCAAAGGCGAAAATGAATTTTTGTCATTTTTTAAAAGTTTGATCCCAGATGCTGAAAAATTAACCTCAAGAAGGAAGCGTAACTTTAAAACATCTGTGATGACCAAATTGCATCAACTACTGGACGAACAAGAAGATGAGCAAGCATCTCATCGGAATATTAATATTTCCTCTCGAGCTCCGTCCTCTTCCTCTTACAGCGGATCTAATGCTCCTGAAGTTGTGGAACAGTATGACGGCGATTACAATTACTCACACTATGAGGATCAGCATTCTTCGCAGTATCAATTACATGAACTGTTGGTACTTCCTAAAAATAACCATGTTTAAAAACTCAACTTGATTTTCATATCATACCTGTATTTTATTTGAGTGTTAAATAAAAACATATTCTTCTTGTAAACAAAACTTGCCTATTTATTGCCCTTAACATAATAGATTCTTCATAAATTGTTGTATAAACGAAACGTGCACAATAGGAAGGTAGGATTACATGACAGGTCCCCACACTGGCACTCCCACACACTACCAAAAATACTGACACTTCCATACACCTCTTAACCTAATTTAAGATAACCTAACCTAACTTAATCTTACCTAACTTAACCTGACCTAACTTAACCTAACCCTCACTTAATCTGCCCTAAACTAACCTAACCTAACATTGGCGGTCCATCAAACGCTTTGTCGAGCTGGTACACCCCCGTGTGTGGAAGTGTCAGTCGAGATGTGAATCGTTAGTCAGGAAGCCGCATCCAAGAGGTGTGGGGAAGTGTCGGTATTTTTTCAATGTTTGGGGAACTGTCCGGACACCAGGATTAAGTGGCCTGCATTACAAAATAATTTAAATAAATAAATACACTGACTTACCTCAACGTAACCAAGAGTCTTTCCTCTGGAGTTATGGATTTTCTAAATTTAGTGTTTTGTTTCTGTATCTTAGGACTTATTAATTGCAAGATGTAGTCAAAGGTCGAAACTTTCATTCTGCAATAGTTGTAGAACTTTGATTGATCAGCCCTCAGTTCACCAATAAACCCAATAATATTTCTTTTTTTGGTTTATAGGGTGCACCCAAATATTCCTTTTGACACCAGAATCTAATAGCTGTAAAAAACTCCATAACAGTATAACTGTCTCTTCTTCTTCTTCTTCACCACGATCCATTATTTCTCACTACCTATTATTTATTTAAATATTTCAAAAATTTGAGTATACAAAACGAAATACACTACACTGTAAGACAATCGATCTGGCACTAAGAGGTTGTCGGAAGCCGTCGTGTTTTGTCGTGTCGGACGGTGTATGAGGCGCATCCGACAGAACGAAACAGAACAGAACAAAACAAAAGATAAACTGTCTTGTCTTGTCGTGTCGCGTTCGATGTAGTGTGCGGCCGGCCTAATGAATCCAACCTCAATCTGTTTGTTTACTAACCCATTAACCTACATTCCATGTCACTAGGTCACAGTATGTTTTTTAGCCTAGTTTATGTTTTAACCAAATCAATGTATATTTTCTTCCAAAGGGTAGTTCATTTGACTGAATTAGTACTTACATATGAGTGGTATCATGGTATAGAAATTAAAACTAGAGCATCGCATACGAACAACTTGAAATTTTACTCACACATATTAGCAAAAAATATTTACATTGAAATCAAATATATACAGCATAGAGTATATTAAAATATAAAAAATGAGCTCAATTTTGACGCAATTCTTTAATTATTAAAATTATAGGCTGATAAAAAAGTTGCATTACCCCGATCCCTAGCTTGCATAAAATTTAAAAAGTTAAAAAATGTTTTACTATTATTTCTATATACTTGCGTGATGAGTTTGCCACTGTACAGATTTCACCATTTTATGAATTTTAACCATAAATCATTCCTGGGTTATTCTCACATGTGCACTTTTGAATACTTCAATTTTTATTAAAATTCCTTGAATCACAACACTTTCTTATTATACATTCCAATCTCCATTACAAACTTAACAAAAAAACATTTCTAATCGTGGATTACATAGAAATACACCTATTAAATTGTAACTTCTTCCTATCTCAATCAACTAACACCAGCCATCTTGTCTCTCTTGTAGAAGCAGGAAGTCTCATGCCTTCTCCAACTTGTTACTTCCGATATTGCAGCCATGTTGCCAACTTGCTTGCACTGTTGTGAAATTGTTTTTTCTTATTAATACAAACTTAGATGTTATATATGTTATGTATTTAATATATTTTGGAATAGAAAACTGATTATTGTTTCTTTTCTTTTCTTTTGTTGCTGTTGTCACTTTTTTTAAATTATTTATACCATTCAAACTGTTTATATATTGTTTTACTGTATGAAATCACTTATCACTGTCTTTATACATTTATGATTCACCATGTTATATAAAATTTGAAGGGTACAGGGAAAAAGGGGCTAAGTAGTTATTAAAAAATTTTCAAGAGAGGCGTTTTTAGATTGCAATACTCAAAACTTAGGTTATTTTGTTATTTAAATTTCAAATCATATACTGATATCAACACTTAACTTATTGTAAACTGCCTCGCAAATTTTTAAGTTTTAGTTTTACTTTTATTGTATAACAAATATAAAAAACATGAAAAAGGGCGGAGTTACATGTTAAGAACGGGCTAAGTCAATGGAATACTGGGAAAAAAGAGGGCAAAGTCTGAAGCAATAACAGTGCTACTATGGTAGTAATAGTATTATTATTATTAAAATGTAGTAAAATAAAACAACAGTTATTATTTACTTGATGTTTATGAAATAATAATAAGGCAGTACATTTTGAGTCATGTTAAAAAGTAAATTATAATAGGTGAGCCAAAAAAACATGACTGTTTTTAAAATTAAATTGTTCGAGAACCAAAAATGCTTTATTATTGCAAATATAACTAAAATATTTACATGATTTTGCCATTTCATTTATGGAAGATTATGTCTCTCAAGTGACGTCCATTTACGTCTACACAGGCTTCCCATCTTTTCTGTGAACTTGAAGTTACTTTACGTAACATTGATCGAGGAATAGCAGCAACCTCGTTTCTTATGCACTGCTTAAAAGTTCAGCTATATCACGGGGCTTCGACACAAAAACTTTTCTTTTCAGATATCCCCATAGCCAAAAGTCACATGACGTAAGGTCTGGGGACCGCGCAGACCACTGAACATCACCAAATCGTGAAATCAAGTTTCCCGGAAACAACTGACGTAAAACCGTCATAGAGGGTCCTGCTGTATGGCAAGTGGCCCCATCCTGCTGAAACCAGATATCTTGAGTGTCAATTCCTAAAAGACGTAACTGCGGCTCCAAAAAGTCCCTAATCATTGCCACATATCGGGCTGAATTGACAGTGACAGTCCTTCCCTCATTGTCCTCAAAAAAATACGGCCCGATGATTCCAAACCGCGCCACTCCGCACCAAACAGTCACTCTCTCTGCATGAAGCTGGCGTTCATGAATTTCTTTTGGATTTTCGGCTGACCAGTACCGAAAATTTTGTTTGTTCACTTTACCTGATAATCAAAGTGTGCTTCATCGGACATTATCAAAACTTGAAGTAGGTTTTCTTCATTCACAAGCTGTAATAATCTCTGGCATAAGGTAATGCGTGGTACGAAGTTTATGTCTTTCTGTTTCTGTGTCATCGCTATTTTATAGGGGTGGAAATTCAAGTCACAATGTAAAATTCTACGCAGGGAAGTGTTGGATATTGCCAATGCAAAAGATTGTTTGCGGGCCGAACGTTTAGGACTTTGCAGTACACTTGCGCGGACATTTTCAATGTTTTCTGGTGTTCTTACTGTACGGGGCCTCCCACTTGGCTTTATTTTGAGAGCCGAAGCCGTATTCCGGAAGTTATTTACCCACTTCAAAATCGTATTTCGACAAGGAATGTCGCCATGACGACCAATGTTGAAGTGAGCATGAAATTGTCGTTGCATGGCAACCACGGACTCGTTATTTTTGAAAAATGTTTCAATCACAAAAGCACGATGATGCACTTGCCACTGATGATCCATGGTAACTAACCTCAAAATGGCATTAACTAACCCACAATTGAACGCAACAATGAACTCTGTAATAAATATAACAGCTGATCAATCGCCACATGAAAACAGTCAGGTTTTTATGGCTCACCTGGTATTAAACATGTCGTATTTTTTTAAGTAGGCTACTTAAAGTCATATAGTAGGCCTATAATAATCGAAGCAATAACTGTCCTTCAATTAGATGTCCTTATGAGGCAGAGACATAAAATATGTTGCTGCATCTTTACTACAAAACTTTGACAAATGGCTGATGTCTTCAAATTTTGCCTTGGATATTGGTATCAAATCTGAAAATAAAAAACAAATGCTGCAAATATAGGTTAGACTCACTTGAGTTTCTAATTCCTAAATAACTAGGCTACTAAATTTGATTTAATAACAAAAAAAAAAAAAAAATGTTTATTAAAACAAAAGGTTTTGAGTTTGTTTTTTCAAGCGTGTTAATATACTAGTCGGAATTGGTTAATGCGTTTTGCCATAATTGCGGAACATAGGAACACACAGACGAAATGAAAAGCGAATAAGGCTAATTGAAACTCGGTTATTACGAGTATTATTTTGTAATAAACTTTATGTAAAAAAATGGGTGAGATTAGGTTTTATCTTTTATATAAGTTTCTTTTAGAATAAAGATGTATGGAACTGAAGATAAAGTTAGGTTTGGTTAAGTTGCTCCTAGTAGGTTGCGGTCTAAGAGTTGACTTTTATAAAGAGTAAACTGGATTTTTAAAGTAGTTTTAGCTAGATAGACGGATTTTAAAACACTATTTTAAATTTTTTTAAAATTACGTACCTTCATACATATCTTGCGGCAGTTAAAACTCGTTTCCTGCCAAGTTCCAATTCCTGTTTTGTCGCCGATCGGTAACTACACCGGAAATTGCCATTGTATGTTTCTCGGTGAAAAATAAATCTAGGATGAGATTCCATTATTTTCATGTCTCTAATTGGGCGTGTTTTAAAAGGACACTTTTTCACGTACCTCTTACTCAAGTGATCAGTCCACTCCCTAAACATAGTTTGGTCGACTTCGACCACATCAAAGGGTCGAGGCTTAACTCTTGCCTCGCGAAAAACATCAACCCATTCACTAGGGAGTTCAACTTTGGTTTTCTGTTTGACCAAACCCATATTTTTGTCTGGTTCCATATACGAATGTCCCCTTACGGGGAAACACACTTTGATTAGTTCGAACCTCTTTTCAACATGAACCAGATGGTGGAGAAACCTAATCACCGTGTAATTCTTGTTTTGCCCTCCACAAGAGTCACAAAACACATTCAGGCGTCGAACATTCATGTCTAGAAAGTTATATACAAAATGGTGGAGCATTGAACAAACATCATCGCTTCCTTTTTTCCCACAGTTTCAGGATATGTATAAAATACACTGGAACCTGTTGACAATACATGTACATTGAAAGTATATACAGACAATTGACGTCTGTAATATACATCGTTTGTGGCTATGTTGGGAACAAGAAGATTTTTTTGAAAATCAAAACAAATCGCTTCTTCAGATTCAGACAATTTGCTTCTGGCTTTAGCGTTACGTTTCCTTGAATAAAACGCTTCGGCTTTCCTCTTGTGTAAAATATGTTGTGTTTCAAGTTCTTTGAGTATTTATCTATGCCTGTAACCACACCAACATCAGTGCTAACTGAAAGATGGCATTTTCCCGTTTCTAGGGTTTTCATTTTAACAAGTAGTTCATCAAATGTGCTACAAGTATCTTTTCGTGGATAACCAAAGGAAATGTTGTGTTCAGTTGAGAATTTTGTTCTGTAAGTCTCATAAGAAACAGGAAAATCTGTATACTTTTCAGAGTACAAACCATACATTTTTTTAATATTAAGCTCCTCAGGCAAGTATATTTTATTTGACTCAGAAAGATTATAATGGCCCTTTCGTCCTTTAAAAGAGCTTATATTATGTTCTTTGATTGCGTCCGATGTTTCTTGAGATAATTTTCTGTGTGTTGAAGAATGTTTTCCTCTCTTGTCTTTAGGAGCCTGTCCTGTAAGTTTCAAACCCTTTTGAAGAACCTCCAACTTTTTTTTCTTTATTCCATGAATAGACAAGAAAGCTTGACGACAAACATTAACATCTTTTAGAGTGTTTTCTTCGTCTAAAAATCTGACTCGATATGTGTAACAAGCCTCTCGTAAACAAGCTTCTTCTTCATATCTGCGTGGACGACGATTTTGTATTTCTTGTACAACAATTAATCCACAAAGGTAGGCATTCTGCTCATCAACAGAAGACATGAGGTTGAAATCTGTAATGATTTTTATTCTACTACGTTCTGGGACATTTTCAAACCATTTAAGCCTAGTACATCGGCAATCAGGTCCTATCGTGTGGCATTGTAAATTTAGCTTTTTACATTCCTCTGACATTCGACCAAACCTTTTCCTCTTTTTCGTACTCTTTTTTTAAACTCTTCAACATCCTGTATACGATCATCACTATCACCTTCCATCATCAAATTACACTAATTCACAATAAATTTACACCAACCAATATCTTAACTGTACAAAACAAACCAAACATAACCTCAACACTATTGTGTAACAGCACTGAATGACTGAACAACAGATTGGCGGCGACAGACGGCGGGAATATGATTCACCACTGACTTGCCCCCTTCTTTCCGTGCATCACTCTGACATAGTCTGTTCTATTCCTGTACACATTATTTTCTTTTCAATATATCAGCTGACTTAGCCCAGTTATAACCAGTACGGTTTTCACACTAGAAAATAACGAGTTTAAGCTACCGATTACCATGCCTAACTAGATTTCACTTTTTTCTTTACTTAGCCCCTTTCTTCCCTGTACCCTTATTATTTTTCCTCTTGTAGGAAAGCAACTAATTCTGCGACTGTTGGCATTTTGTGGTCTAAAGTGCGTTTATCTTCAAAGCGTTTGCGAGATTCGGCATCTAATTTGCGTAATAATATTGTTAGTAGCGTTAATTCTTGACTAATATCGTACCGTAATGCTTTTAATGCTTGTGCATTTTCTGAGTAAATGTCTAAGAATTGTCTAATTGATTTTAACGAACCAGTATACAGAGGCGGTAAATCTATTATTTTGTTAATATGATAGCTAATTAATCGTCTATCATTTTGATACCTTTCAATTAGTGAAACCCAAGAAATCTTATAATTAACAACGGTTACTGGTAATCCTTTTAATATATTTAGAGGCTCGCCGTGTAAGCAGGAAAGTAAATATGTAAATTTTTCTACATTTGTCAAAGCGGTGTTTTGATTTATAGTATTATTGAACATGTGAAAAAACGTTGTCCATTCAGATAAAATTCATGAAAATTGCGGTAAAGTTAATCTTGGAAGTTTAATGAATGTTTTGTTTCCTTCCGATTGATTTGACGTGCTGGAAGTATTAAGATCTGTTTCATTAGAACTAACGTTAGGTAATAGAATTTGAGTTTCCGAACAGATTGTTAGCCCTAAGTCGGAAATTATATCTTGCATTTTAAGAATTTCTGTCATATTGGCATCAGTTGTAGATTCATCGTTTGTAACGCGGTCAATGAGTACGTCAAACGCTTTTGTTTTCTTTTGAACTTGTTCAAAATATCCGATAAGTTTTTTTAAATAGTTGTGGAAAGCTCAGCTGTTTTAGAATCTTCCAAAATTGTTTTGGCATAGTTGTCAATTGATGTAAATCTGCCGATAATAAGATCAGCTTGCCGTGAAAAAGCACTAAATCTCATTTTTTAAGAATTAAATACAACAACAATTTACCAAAATAGCACAAAATAGCTTTAAATAGAAGCTTCCGATGACAAGACAATTTTAATAAGAATATTAAAATGTACAAGTAAGATATTTGTATTGATAAAATCAAATATAACCTTTAAATTTGAGTATTCATTGAACAGGTTATGTTTTTGTTTGTGAATAAACATCGACTACAACTAACTGAGCAACCAACCAAACTGGTTTGAAACTATAATATGATTCGATAACAACAATGTACTACTGCGCATGCGTTGTATATCAAACTAGTCTTTTGCTCTTCTTAACAAGCCGAGAAGAACAAAATGGCGAAAAGTGATTTTTTTCAAATGACCTTGTTTAATTTCTAGAATTCATAAACTGTAGTATTTCCAAGCGTGATTCATTAAATATCCGGCCCGTGTAGGACCAAATGTTAGATATGTTTTGTAAATGCGAATTAATAATAAATTATTTTACTATTACGCTCGAGGGACCACTGCTTTAATGACAAAGCAGACAAACATGTTTGATATTCATCTAAGCTACAGAAATTAATTAATTGTATATTTTAAGGTACTCACAGCGTCCAATGTTCCGTGGGAAGCGTTGTCGCACTTGATTGTTCTCGGCCGAGACTCACAACAATATATACATTATAAAAGGCACAGTTCACACAAAATGCTATAGTTCCAATATTAGTAGCACTTATATAATACAATAATTAATACTTTCACAAAGATGAATATATTTACAGAGATTTAACTAAAAAACGGTCAACTGACATGGTATAAAACAAGGTAGAAAGAAAGAAATAAATAAAGCGAAACTTCACTGAATGAAAAAAGGATGCAGCTTTAATAGCGTGGATTAATTGCGTAGTCAGCAGACAGCGTGTTCTCTCTAGATGATCTTGCTTAAGAATAACCGCGTGGTTCCTGTTTTTGGCTAATGCTCCAATTATTCTACGAGTCGTGGTTTGTCGTTGTAGGCCAACGACCAATCCTATAATATTTGTTCTTCCATTGTTTGGTGCATAGGTACAGAACAATAGTATTGTTTGAAAGATCTTTTAATCCTTTTTCATGTTCTGACTTTGCTAAGTAAAATATAATTGATTTCATTTAATCAGCTTAAATCTCATATGTCTAATAAAATATGTAACACGAAAATTAACCGAAGGAATATATTTGTATTGCGTAGACAATTATTTATTGTAAAACCTAACAAAAAGAATATGAACCCCTGAATAAACATGACAGTATAGTATTGTTTGAAAGATCTTTTAATCCTTTTTAATGTTCTGGACTTTGCTAAGTAAAATGTAAGCGATTTCATTCAAAACAGCTTAAACCTAATGTTTGCAACATATAACATAAAGTATCCAAAACAAAATTGTACAAAATTCCTAATAAAAGATTTTTTTTGCAGATGGACGTAAAGATGGCGCTAGTGGTACTGTGTGTGTTGTCTGTATATTGTGTGGCGCAATCTGCCGGAGAAAGTGTGAATTACAATAAAGTGGAAGCTAACAACGGCACTGAAGGTGTTGTAGCGGATAAGAACGTCCGTGGAGTGGAAGCCCTTAAAACAAAACGTAGTTCTGTAGGAGGCAAGTTTGAGATATCTTCAAGGAAACCAAAGTCTGGAGGTGAAAGAAGAGGGATTTTCAAGGGGGATGAGAACACATACACTGACAATACGTCACATTCTCAATCTACGAATAATAATGATACTACCAATGCGAATAAAAACTATATTGAAAAGAACTATACAGTTGCGTCTAATAATCAATATGGTAAAAACGTTGAAATAGGTGAAATAGTAATCACGGGCAAAGATACTATCGATCATCAGACAATAAATTCATTTAAAAAAACCGTACAGATTGGGAATTTTGATATTCAAATCGAATTATTTGACCTGAGGGATAATTAATTTTAGAGGCGGTAACATTTGAAGTATTTTACTTAGCAATAAAGCAAAAAGTGAGGATACTAAACTAGCTAAAGTTGTGGTTGTACCATTAAACTAATGTGCAGGTTTTTAAATAAATATTCAGATGAAAATATCTTAAACAATATACAAGTATATTAGTAGTACAGGCTTATCATTTAACTAATATATTATAACTGTTTTGAAAAATATTGAAAAAGTTGTAAAACAATAAAAATAAAAATAAGACTTCTTGAATCATTATTTTTTGCTGTGTAGTATTCTGTGTACAGGTGTGTCCTTACCAGGTCTGTCTTATTTTATATTTAAGTTAGTCTAATTATTATACTAAATATTGTCCGTTTAAATGTTCGAAAATATTAATATTTTGACTAAAACAACTTTTAATGAGTTTTTATCTTGGATATTATTTTCAAAATACTTAACATATCTTTAATAAACCTGCCAAACTAATGTCTAAACTTACGCTAGGCAGGAATTGTAATTTAAAATCCAGATTAAAGTAGATTATTAATTTATATTTAATAAAGAAACTATTTTTATTTTGTTACAACAACGAAAGTAATTGCAATGTTTTTTTTACACAAATGTGTTGTATTAAATCAAACCAAGAAAAAATTAATAAATTACTAGGGGCTCTGCCCCTGGACGCTCCGCGTCCCAACCCCGCCTCGGCCTTCGGCCTCAAATGGCTGCTTCGCTTCGCTCGCAGTTGGAAAATTTTACCTA
>JAGFPH010020826.1:0-13864 GCA_018207615.1 Philaenus spumarius | reverse complement strand
AAATCGTGCGATCCCCTTCTGCCCCACCCTCGAGCTCGCTCTTCTTACTTGAGAAGCTTTTGTTAGTTGGAAAACTTTAAAGGGCGGTTTATCTTTATGGCACTGCAAGGTATTGTAGATTCCAAAAGTTTTGTGTAGATTTTTCTCGGCACGGGGTTTTAGAGTGTATCTGTCTAGCCGTGCCCACGGTTATTCATGCGTTGGCACTAACAAAGCCAACGAAATGCATATTTTTAATGATAAAATAAAACGTTAATTACACATTCCTTTCTTGAATGTGCAGATGAGATGGAAACAAACAATATCTCACATAGACTTATTCCTTTAAATATGATGAAACTATACACTTCACTGACATCGACAAATAAAATATTTTAACAATATTAAACAATAGGGGAAACCCATGCGTGTTCCACACGCCAACCCCGTTGGAACCTTCTATACACATAATCATGTTATGTTTTCTTTGTAATAAAGGTGTAGGATTAATAATAACCCCAAAGCTAAGATGCTAAATAATGTTTAATTTAGAAATAAAATTATTTCGTATACTTTATAACAGCGGTTACAATAAAGGTTAAAAAAACAGCAAGGCTCAGGTCTAGACTTTAATAAAAAAGTAACCTAAAAGTTAAAAATACAAATAATTGCTTTAAAGTTTGAAATCAGATGGTAATTGAAATATTAGAGCAAACATTTGTTTTATCTGTTATTTTATTTCATTGGTTGATATGGTAATGGATGTAAATACATTCAAGAAATATGTGTTGGTTCATCAGTATAGGCCTAACCTAAGAATGTTTTCCGACTGAATTTACAAATATTGAAATAAAAAAATGTTTTTATCGAAATGAATTATAGCCTGTGTTACTCAGGGATAGTGTAGCTTTTTATTAGTAAAACATTTTTTTTCAATCGGTTCAGTAGTTACAGAGATTACCCCCTACATACAAACAAAAAAACAAACTTTACTGTTTATAATGTTAGTAAAGAAGTACAAAAACAAACAATAAACTAAAAGTTAACTAGGCGAATTAATAAAGCGAACTTCCAGCCATCTTGCTGAACCAATTCATAACAACGTTTCTAGATTTATCAGAATGTAAGTGCTACCAACTCTTACACATTTATAGATTAAACACAAACCGTGATTGGAGAGCTTAAGTTAATTTGTTAACATTTTTTTTTTTTTTTTGAGTAGGGTAAGTCTATGATAGATGGCCACCGAGGAGAGATAGCCACATGATCGAAATTATGTAATTTTTCGCGGAACAGCGCTGAGACTCAGTCAGTGTTTCCAGAGTGCAATGGTGACGTAGCGTAAAAGTTTTCGTTAAGTTTTTGTAAACAGTTTCGGTTTTAGAGAAGATAACAGTTTGGGTGGATCTGTAAAATTATAATACGGATTAAGATAAGCGTGTCTAAGCATTGATTACTTATGTATTTTCGAATTTCGTTGCATAACTTGTTGTGCCGTATCTTTACGTGTATTCATAACCTCAAACTGTTTCCATGCGTTCACTTTGGCGGGCAGTGCTAAGGTGGCCATCTCTCCTCGACAAAAAGGAGAGATGGCCACTTGTGTTCGAGGAGAGATGGTCATATCCGGATTTCTTAAGTTCTCTCCTATTTTTGATTTAAATATCAATTTTTTTACATTAATATTTCTCACAAATTTGAGTAAAGCGAAATAAAGTCACTCCATTTGGTAGCCAGAAAGAAATGAGCCCCTATTAAGTTTTCAACTACAGTTGTTATCATCTCTAGCCAGCCATGTTGCTCTACGCAAATCTCATCGACAGTAGTCATAGGCCTAACTCCATCTAAAGTATTGAAACAACTTTCACCATTTCCCTCAATCTCTAACTCCCCTTCTGTACGTTCTCGTCGCTGACATCTGTTGAGAATATCGAGCAAAATAAAACAAAATTAAAGAAAAATCTTTGAAATCTGAAAAAGCCATCCAAGAATCGATTTCTGGGAGAAAAAAATTAAAGCGTAAACCCAAAGAGTCATCTAGTAGCAGTGAACAATCAGTTGATGCAATAGTATTAGATGATGGCTCCGATCCTCTTGAGGATTTTTCAGATCTCGAATGCATCTGTCCTGGTTGCGGAGACAACTACAAGGATACGACATCTAAGGACGAATGGTTGGAATGCATTCGATGTAAGAAATGGCTACATGGTAGCTGCTCCACTTATCAAGACATTTGCAACTCATGGTTTGGCTGTTACAACAAAGCTGAAGGGGGACAGTTCTCAATCATTTTGCAATTTTAATTTTGTTCGGATAAAAACAATAGTTACAATGATGAATTAATAATTTTAAAGATAATTTTAAGAACTAAGAGTTGTTTTGATTTGTAAATTTGAATTCTTTAACCCAATGACAATAATACATATTAAAGTGACATATTTTCCCTGGCATTTTTTGTTCTTGGATATTTTTAATTTTGGAATTATGGATTATGGATATTTCTGAAAATTTTGTTTAAAATTGTTTGTTATTAACGTTAATAAACTCAGGAATTAATTAAAAAAATTTTGTTTCCTAAATTTAAGCCTTACTTTATCTTAAAGTCATGGTGGCCATCTCTCCTAAACACCTTGGCCATCTCTCCTCGAAGCTAAGGAGAGATGGCCACTTTGCAATTTTTTGGAAAATGCATTTTTTTTTTTATAAATTTGAAATACAAACACTATAAGTCTTAAAATCTTAAATCTATATTAACAATGCTAATAAATAATATTTTTTTTAAATTTATTATGTTAAAATTAAGGATTTTATAAAGGTTTTACGAAACGGTGGCCATCTCTCCTCAACTTACCCTAAGGGTTGCAATTTTGCTCTACAGAACGACGTAAAAATTACGTAAAGTTTATTTTGACAACGTTTTTGAGTGTTTCTGTTCCTTCTTTTGTTATATTCCACAATAATATCGTTATATTTTATTCGGTGCTGAATTAATAACTACATATTAACTTCCTACTATTTTAGAATAAGTCTTTATATTTTGTTTGTGTGTGTTATTATTTACCTTTTTGGTGTCAGTGAAGTGTGTAGTTTTTTTTTCAGTGCAAACATAGCGAATATGGCTGAACATAACCTGCACTTTAGGGGTACTATTTCTGTAGTATCTGCCACGGAAATAGTCTGTGTTTATAGACTCAGTTTAGTGCGTTCTTTTAGAATATGACAAAAACTTTTCACTTTCTCACAATACTATATAGTATAGAGAAAGTATAGTGATCGCAAAAAAAATCGATGTTGAGATTTTTGTGGAAATATCCGTTTTTTTTGTATGTATACAAATCTCCAAAAAAAAAACGGCTCTAACGATTTTGGTAAAATTTGGCTTGTTTGTGGCCTTTAATGTACCCCACCATATGCATAAACGGCATCTTTCTAAAAATTCTCATTTAGATAATAATAACTGATTTTTGGGGGGTTTTTTTCCATAAAGGGAGTTGTTTTTCAAAAAAATTCAAAACCCTTTTTCGTGCATCTATACAGCCCTAATTGACGTGTTTGGTGAAAATTTGTTCGAAATCGATCGAATGGTTTTCTCTCTAGATAATAATAATAATATTTATTAGTTAATCTCTACTTTAATAAATCACCTCTCCTACCCCACCTACAATCATTAAGTCACTGTGAATCTGTTTTATAATTTAAATATGTTTGTGAGAAAGTATGTGCCAGTTCCTGTACCGTTTATTTCTTATATGGCGTCCTAATACACTTACATTTTTCTTTATTTTAGGCTACTTAAATGTTAATTTTTACAGTAGCATAATTTTGGTTGCATTGCTTAGGTTATTGAATTAACTTTTTATTGAATTAACTTTTTAATAATATATAATTTGAGTACAGCAAGGCATTTTCCTAAACCTACTTTCTTAAGAGACACGGGCAATAGATATTCTTGTTTTTCATCAGCACAAAAATAGAAAAAATTACTGTATAACTCTTGAACTAATGCGATGATTTCAAGTGGTTACATACATACACACACACACACACACACACCCTCACACACACCAACACACACATTTAATCACGGAAAGATAAACATTTACTTTTAAAATGTTAATAACATCCGAACGCCAGAATTTCGATTCGTTTAATACACTATTTATTGTATTTTTCGTTTACCTTTGACAAAATACAGTTCGTATGGCAAGCGTAATTATGTTACCTGACATTCAAAATATTACATAGATTATAGATAGTAACATAAATATCAGTTAAAACTAAAATCTATAAAATACAGTACTAAAACAAAACAGCTAGTGATATTCATATTAAAATATGACAACAATTATATAAAAATTAAACAAAATATAAATTTCCCCCCTTTTTACAACTTTATGCCTCCTTAAAACCAATTTTATATATTAAAACTACAACATTTCAATAAATCAAACATTCGTAAAATTATGATAACAAAATATACCTGATCGACGTTTTCTTTGCAAAGAAGATATTTTAAACTTGTTTACTAGTCCTTTTTATAGTCAAGTAATTCTCAATTATGTAATAACACCTACTCATCAGATGATGATTTGGTTTGCAAACAGAATGATACTCTACAAACTGTCGATAGTTTGCCTACATAAGGGTTTCAATAATAATTTCCCAATATAATACCTATCAAACGTATGAAATATGAAAAACACCTTCATAGTTCATTGTTCTGCTATAGGCCTAGGGCAGATTGTCTTTACACAAGAACCTCTCTAAACTAAAGCATAAAATTATGAGCTAAAGTCGACATATTTATAAAACGTGCTAACCATTGTATAGAATGAACAATTATATTTTAGTATATTGGCGATGCGTTGTGAAAGTATTTCACTATCTAAAATATGTATATTTCCATTCATTTTAATATTCCGTTCTACCTATCTATTTTTTAAATATAGTGAAGAGCTATGCTTTTGAAAACAAACTATACACGCACATCTGTTTATTATCTATTAAATACTTGTTTGTGACTTCATTAAAGAATATTGAAACAATTAAAGTATTCCATTTAATTTAGATCGTCTCTTAATTTAAATTAATGAATCAAAACACATTTTTTCTTGTATGTATTTACATTCATTGCCATAGCAACCAATTTGATAAAGTTTTTTCATTACTCGTATTTTATATTTGTCATTTCCATAGCAACCAATTAATAACACTTTTTTCGTTAATCAAATTGTAAAAAAATTGATGTTTATATTTCAAAAATTGACGAAACTGGAGCCGATTAAAATTAGTTCGTGGGTCCGGTACTCCTAAAATCGAGAAACCCATTGATAAGTCAAGTGGCTCTAGATCGGGTCATTTTCAAGATAACAAGCTGAGACTTAGCATATAAAATATATATTTTAACTCCTATGTCAAGTTTCAATTCGATATATTAAAATTCAGCCAATTTAGAATGAGCCAACGCTTCATATATGAATGAGATTTCAACTTTAAGTGATTTCCCCTGCTGCAAAATGCTGCCCTGCTAAGCCAGAAAGCAGTAACTGCAAAATATGAAAATGGTGGAAATCGAGAATCTTAAGTTTTTGTTCGTTTATTTTGTATGAGATAAAGCTGTTATAATTTTTTTATATATAACTTACTAATACAGGTAATTAGATTATAAATCTGCATTTATTTTACCTAGTTTACACATATTTTGTATTTTTATTTTCAGTTACTGCTGTTATTACCTATCTTTACCAAGCCAAAAAGCAGTAACTGCTCTGTTACGTCTTTTTGCCTTAGTAAAAAAGCATGAAATAGGTACGATATTAAAGCAAAATACTGTAACTACTGTTTTAATAGGACAAAATTGGATAGAATCAGGGTTGCTAGATAATAATCAAGGATCATTTTTATTTAAACAATTAATTAGGGTCTACCCCTAGATTAAACCACGGTTTAAAAATATTTAAGCTAAAAAGTATTACAGTTAAAAACTACCTCTTATTAGGTTCTTTTAGTAAGGACCTTCTGCAAATCCTTAAAATATTGCCTAATACAAAGTAGACCTATTATATAAAACTAAGTATAAATGACACTTAAGCTTGTACATCTTGGTTAATCTACTTCAGTTGTCAAATCTGGCTTTTCACTGACTGCAATATTTTTCCAAAATGAGTGCCTATTTCTGGCGTCAAAGGCAGAAGTTTGTTGATCATTTCAGTTATTTTTTACTTGTTTCCACCTCTTAATGCGGTTCTTGTGGGAGGTTTCTTCACAAATGAAGACTTAAAAAAACTCAGTTTTGTGGATTTGTCCGATTCGAAGGATGTTTTATATTCCATGGTCAGAAATCCTCTTTTAGAAATTACCTGAACCATATCACTCAAGTAAGGTTTGGTGTGGTGTTACTTATAATGTATGTAGAACTGAAATCAAAGGGATTGAAAAAATCAGAAGGATTTTAAGTTGTGAAACTATTACTTTACAAGAGTTTGCGTTTTGCACAGAATCAACAAAGTCATAAAAGTCAAAAACCTTTTGTTTATCTTTAAGTTGTTTAGAAACTTGGTGGTGGAAACTATCAGCTGACATAAATGTATGTCCTGCTTCCAAGTACTTAAGTTCAATTGCATCAGCTTTGATCTCTTACGAGTTCATTAGCCATACAAAGTAGGAAAATAATGCCCAATTCTTGTTTTGTCCTGCACAATTGTCCATCCATAGAAAAATTGTCTTTGCATCTCTATTCAAAGTAAAACATTTGTGAATGACACTAGTAATGTCTTCTTTTTTCCTACCCGAACATCCTTCATGCCACATTCATGCTATTGGCTTTAGGTGTTTGTTGTTAGTGCCCAGAGGAAAAATGACTCATTGAAGACTACAAGTTGCTTGGTAAGTATTACTTGCTTAAACTGTTCTATCATGGGTAACATAATGTAGAAATGCTTTTCGGGAGCTAGGAATATTGACACTTCCTAGCATGTATATTTTTGAAGTCATTTTATACATTAAATACAAGTGTAAAACAACACTAAATAAGGATGTACATGACTATGGTACCCGATTTGGAAGTTACTTACGTCTAGGCCAACATAGGCTCAGTAAGCACAAAAAGCTACCATCACAAGCTGGTGTAGCATTGTTAAATAAATTACCTAAAAGCTTAAAAAATATTGAAAATTATGACATTTTTAAAAAAAGCCTTAGACGACTTTTGTTGTCTGGATCCTTTTACTCGGTGGAGGAGTTTATTAACTGGTAGTATTCCTCAGCTCTTGCATATTCTTGTGGTCGGGTGCGAGCATGTGCTGGAGTTTGTAGGGGACTGAATGTTGGTACTTTGATTGTTTAAGTTGTTGAATTTAGTCCTGTTTCTGTATTTATTTGTATTGTTGGTTTTACTATTGTTATTATTCTTTTAGAGTTTTATTATTTATTAATTTTTAGATGCTATATCTGCTATTGTTATTTTGGGTTTATTATGTTATGTATAGGACTAAGCTGTAGTTATTATAATGACGTTGCTATGCACATTGTGGTGTTTCTGCTATGAATAAATAAATTAAAAAAATAAGTACCATTTGTAAGTCAATGGAATATACTATGGTCATTCCATTTATCATATTACACTTTCCCCTTTGTCTATTTTATCTGTATAACTTTGGTATGAAGTGCGGGCATCTGTATATTTCTTCTTATGTTTCAGCCAAAGTTGGCAATTATCGCATGAAGGATCTGGTTCTTTCCAGTGGTCAGAATTGTGGAGTTTTGTGGGTTCCACATTTCTCACATTATTCGTGCACTAATTTCGTAAACGATATATTAATTTATGATGCTGTTGTGGGGTTTTCAGGTGATCGTTTCTCATTATTACATTTATTGGGTACACTTAAATGTTGTAAATAAGCAGGACGTGAAAATCTGTGTTTACATGGCAAATGAAGACCATTTTAAGTAAATCTCATTGATGGCATATAACGGAACGAACCAAATTTTTTAAAACACTCTCTTCAACACCAAAACAAAGAGAAATGTAAAAGTAACAGGTTTCCACATCAAAACAAATGAGCTGGTAATGAAGAAGAACAATGTTTATCAACATTGAATAGTAAATAATTGGTTCCTTTTATTTAAAATACTATATGTTTTAACAATAAACAAAATCTACTCTCACTCTCTTTTATTTAACTAAGCTCGATATTAACACAAAGTGCAGTAAGTACGAATCTTGAGCAAAATTACTAAGTGAAAAAGCAGTAACTGACATGTACATAGACAGAAAGCAGTAACTACAGTGTAGATACTGCTTTCTTGCTTAGTGCACGTTAGTTGCTGCCTTTTGCCTATGTAATTGATGAATATTGGTGTAGATACTGCAACATGATACCTCTGTATCTCCTAAACGGTTAAAGATACGACTTTTTGGGTTGGTTTTTTGAATTCCTCAGGGTCAAAAACATAGGAATACATGTATAACTCAAAATGTGAAAATTTGTCAGTTACTGCCTTCTGGCTTACCAGGGCAGAATACATACCTGCATTATCGATTTTTTTTCAGACAAACCATAGCTCGGAGAAAAGAAATACATGTGACCTTTTTTATTGAAAAATACTTCCCCTACACGGTGGTATTTTTTATTTTTATTTACCTTTATCCCAACTCGAAATATTAAGGTATAGGCTATCGGAAATCAATAGACTGGTAAACTTTTTTTAATATTAATCTACATACTTTAAGGTACTTATTAAAAAAATCTGCCGTTTTGCAAATTACTGGTAGTTGTAACCTACATCGACTGGGCTATATACTTTCGTTGAATTGTTAAAAATATGTATTTCACTATCTAAAATATGTGTATTTACTTTAATACTCCATTCCACCAATCTATTACTGAATGTAGTAAAGCTCTAACTAATGAAAACAAACTACACCCAACTCTGTCTATTATCTATTAAATACTTGTTTTCAACTTCATAAAAGTATATTGAAGCAATTAAAGTATTCGAAATTATAACAGCTTAGACAATCCTTAGCCCAACTTGAAAATATACTTAAGTGTCGAATTTTGTCTGGAACTGTACTCAGGTTAAACTCTAGGTGTGAGGTTTTCGGATGAAGTTTTCCCCGAGTTCGGAAGGGCTGTTGGGGGGGTGGGTTTGAATATATAAGACACCGGGGAAGATACGCTGAGAAAGGAAATTGCTAACGTAAATCAGACGCTCTCCTCCCCACGGGATAACGTAGCTACGTTACTCTACGTTAATGTTCTGTTTCGTTCACACAAACACAAACAGAATACAATCTTCTGTTTGCCCTCTCTCTCTCTCTTATATTGTTTCAGTACTCAACAAAACCCTTTACTATCAGAAAGTATTCGGTGTGAACGTGTTTATCCTATATTCAGTTATTAAGCTCTGCGTCTCTAACGCTTTCTGTACCTCCAATGCTGGAATATTGTGACGTCGCTCGACAAAAGTCTGTCATTTATTTATCTGCTTCAAGATATATAGTAATTCATTTTAACCCTTTGGCTCCCGACCTCCAATTTTTCATATGTTCCAAAAATCCCATCCATTATCTGTTATGTATGTGCATAAAATCCCAGGCTAAATTCAGCACATTTTCAGTGTTTAAAAAAAATATATAAATTTAATTACTGATAAATTTTGATATTTTTTAATTTTTTGGAATGAAATGTTCTATAAGGAATATAATGTTAGATATGATATTTTTTAAATTTTTACTTAGGAAAAAATAATTTTAAATTTTCTTTACTTTATTCTTGAAAATGGCACGACAAAAAAATATTTAGAGCAATTTTGTCCACATAACATAATTTTAAACTTAAAAATGAACAAAAACCTGAATTTCATTACATTATATTGAAAAATGACAAGGGTTAGTAAGTTTTTTTATGAAAATTAGGCTACTACATAACCAGTTCTGCGGTTAGTTGTACGTATATAGTCACTAGCTGACCCGTACGGCGTTGCCCGTGGTGGTTGGTATTTTCAGTCTTTTTAACGTAATTGTATTCTTTTTAAGTGTTCAGTCAGTGAGTTTTATTTGGCTTATATATATATAGATCTCAAATAAAAGCACTATTGTCATAATAATAAAAGATCTGAAATTATGATTTTAGTAACTTTGATCCCACCAAACCCCTCCTAAAATTTCGAAATTTTGCATAGCCTTTCTTAGTGAGCACCTATGGACCTAGAGGAAGCTACATACCAAATTTCATTCCAATCCGTTCGGTAGTTTTGAAGAAATCGTGATTTAATAACTTTGATCCCCCCAAACCCCCCTAAAATTTAGAATTTTTTGAAACCCTTTCTTAGCGAACGCCCTTGGCCCGAGAGGAAGCTACATACCAAATTTAATTCCAATCTGTTCGGTAATTACGGATAAATCGTGATTTAGTAATTTTTACCCCCCAAATCCCCCTAAACTTTTCAATTTTTTAAAACCCTTTTTTAGTGAACACTTATGGCCCTAGAGGAAGCTACATACCAAATTTCATTCCAACCCGTTCCGTAGTTTTTGAGGAATTGTGATGAGTGAGTCTGTGAGTGAGTGAGAGGTATTTCGCTTTTATATATAGATAAGAATATACACGTCACTAACAAGTGAATGTACTCGCTTCATAATCACAATTTTTCACAATAAAAATAACTAAAAATGCCAAAACAATCAAATGCTACAACATAATATATGGGCCATAATCAAAGACAACACACAAATCAAGTTATTTACCATCTGACAGATGACAAAAGCACAGCCAACGTACATCACAATTATCTTCGTTGTAGTGCACATAGAGGTAATTTTTAACGTAAGTAAAGATCACAGAGGTAAATAGAACAGTTCTTCCTGATTCCATTGATATATAATACACATAGATTCACAAATGATTTGTATTTTATATGATTTTTTCTGAACGTCCGAAAATTCGGACATCGGGATTCAACGGATATAGGCCTACTAACAACGTCCGAAAAATCGGACGTCAGGAGCCAAAGGATTTTAAACAATATTTTTAACAATTTCGAAATTATAAGAACTATTGTGTTTGTGCACACATGCTTAAAGAGGGCAGTGTCCTAAAATAAGGTAAACAAATCAAAATGTTTTCCGTTCTATTTTATAGTCTGAATTCTCATTTTTTAAATGATAAGAATGTGCCACTCACAAAAATCCCGTGGTAAATTCAAAATTCCTTAAGTTAATTTTTTTACTGATAACAACGGTATACTACTTTACTAACATTTCAATTCAAACCTCGACATGCCATGTAGTGTGTGGTGGTTTGGTTTATTACCGCAAAAATATTTTCATCTGCCTGAGCAAACAGACGAGCTATGCAGTGAACCTTATGGCGAGATCTAGGGCAGGGAGTGGTAAATGAGCACCGATCATGGCCCCCAGAACACGTTTTGGGGTGTTATTAAACATTATATACCTGTATGTATACAGTATATGTTTTCGCACTCTAGCGGCCGCATTTTAAGTCCGATTTAGTACACATGTTGGTTGTCTACGTCGCTCGGACGAGTTCGTTAGCCAAAACTATCCAACAACCGAAAGCACGTTTTTTGACAGGAAGTAACTATTTTTCGAGATTTTTCGTACGAGAATGAAACTTTTTAGGGGTTTATCTAAAAAAATAAATGAAGGATATTATTTTGCACATTTTGTTTTTTCACACGACCTTATAGCTCGCTTGGTTCTCAGAAAATCGATCGAAACGTAAAATACCATAAATGTACCCGGTTCAAATCCACGTGCGGGATTTTACCGTGGGGCATCATCCGATCCGAGGCCCAACGGACAAGTTTGTACACTGCGAGCGAAGCGAAATAAGCTGAGGCCTCAAGGACGAGGTGCAAACTAGCAAAGAGAGGTTTTCTGCTGCAAGGGGAAGAAATCAAAGAGCGAGTCGAAGCTAAAGGCTAGATGCAAACAAATTCTACTAATATATTTCAAACACGCAGGAGTCTATTGAGCGCCTTCGTGAATAGACCAATTTCCCAAATAGTAGGTTGAAACTTGAAACCATAAAACATGTAAACTTAATTTTTGAAATTCGCTTACTCACGTTAGCGGTTCATCTGTGTGGTCGATTTATTTTACAGTCCAATAAGTAAATTTTCAATATTTTCTAGATTTGTGACAAGATAACTAATCTTTCAATCTTTCAAAAACTACAGTTAGACTATATAAAAAAAAAACATTTATTGTATTCGTTTCTGGGATGAAAAATTATATTGTTAAAAAATGTTTTAGATCTACTTAGGATTAATTTAGGTTTTAGTGGTTCATAAATATAGTTTTTTTTTAATGAAATAAAATGTCTGAATCTATTTAGTTGTGACAATTTAAGTCGTATTTGTAATCTCCTCCTTTATCACCGGGCTACAATCTCAAATCTTTGAAACAAAACACACAAATCCCACCGGCTTTACCTACATTGTCTCCCGCAGTCCGAACTGTGATATTGTTATCTCGACCGTTAAAGCAGCCTTAAGTCACCATAAAGCAGACAATAACTTCACTCTGATATCTTCCCCTAATCCCGCACGTAATTTAAAACTGCTGTAAATCGACTGTTTTCCCAAAAGAAGTTTACTTAACAGGATACGTTATTTCCTGTTTACTCCAAGTTCCAAAGATAAAGAACTTTTGTAATATTGCGGGTTGTTATTGTTCGACATATAAAAGTTGAGTTTAAAAACATCTACTGTCTATAAACTGTGACGATCTAGAATGCATTATTGGTTTATTTTAAAGGGGATTTGATTTCACTGGACGTCCATCAGGGACGTTGATACAACAAATTATTGAGGGGGGGGGGGGTTGAATCTAAAATTTCCCAACAATTTTGACAAAATTTCCCAACTTTTGTGTGTGGGTTCCAAACGCGCAGAAAGGGGCTCTGTGTCATGTTGTGTGGAATAAACCCCAGTGGAGAAGGGCCCTGGAGGCTCACCCTCGGATTTTTTTTAAATGGACTTATCTATACAGGGTTTTTAACACTACATTGGCTATATTGAGTACTTTAAGTGTTTTTAATATTTTACAAGAATGTTAACATGTTCATCACATTATTGCAAAACATTTCCCATATTTTGCCCACAATTTTCTTTACCCCAATTATTGAAGCAAACTTAAAAATTTCCCCATTTTTGAAAAAAAAAAAAAAATCAGGCAACACTGGTCCGACAGCCTGGAGCAGTGCACGGTATATCAGTGAAAGTCAGTGTTGCCACAATAAAAAGGGTTGGAACTAAATTTCCCAGAACATCATTTAAAAGAAGACAATGTATTTTTTTGGTAAAGAAATATTTGGATTGAACAACATTTTTGGACTGGAAATTATAACTTACTTGTTGTTTGTGAATGTTGGTAATTAACAACAAAAACCTTCGAAACTCAATCCCAAAGTTGGATTTTTTAGGGTTTTTGGGTGCAAATTATTTCCAAAAATCAAAATTTCATCTTATTTCAAAATCTCAAATTTCCCAACTTTTGGATTTTAAGATATTGGCGGGAACGCCCCCCCCTCCATAGCGACGTTTCTGCACTGGATCCGTAATGGATCTAGAAACTATTAGGGTCAAAAGAGGAGCTGTTAAGATATAATAACTGATTTAAAATTGGCTCAATTAATTATTATAACAGTAGTAAATAGTAAAGTATTAGACCTATCATTTGTAAGTATAAATGTATCCTGGTATTTAAAAATATAGCGTACTTAAAAATTCTTGATATACAATTTTGCTTTATTAGCTATATCGTTAAAATTGCAATGGTTGCTCTGAAGCTCACATGACTTTACAGGTATTTTAATTAAATAAGCTTAAAAAGAGGGGATGCGTAATACTACCCCCC
>JAGFPH010020824.1:0-13864 GCA_018207615.1 Philaenus spumarius | reverse complement strand
TGTTTAGTAAAATCTGCTTACCAACTACTACAATATTATCTTAAACAAATATACTGCTCTCATGCCTGTCCGGAAGAGTTCCCGCTAAAAACCGCCATGTTTTACCCCCGCACATCCCTACCTTCAGTCTGTCTTAGATTGGATGCCGTCCATGACGCACCAGTTTTTTATTGCCGCCGCTCTCGTCACAATCGTTTTTAGTAAAGAACCACCGTCTTCAAATCTTAAAGACGTTGGCAACACTATAACGATTAGTTTACTAATTCTAGTAATTCAGTTTAATTTCGCCGCTCACTAGAACTACGGTTCGTAGTGTTCTCGCTATAAACTTTAACCGCTTAGCTCGCGTGGCCTTCCGCCATCTTGAACAAAGACTCTAAACCTGATATTATAATAAACCGAGTATTTAGTAAATGTGTTTATCTATGTGTTGTGATAAGTGTATGTAACTGTAGTGCGTGGACATTTTCTTCAAACCATCAACCATCAACTGCAACCAGCGTGCACGCTTGGCCAGGACTTACACACCGCTCCAGTGATCTCAAGGTACGCCAGACTTACATTTTAGTTTAACATAGATAAACACTTATATTTCAACTATTCGAATCTATAGTATTATCCAGTGTCAATAATCTGGATTGGTCCCTCGGTTCTACAATATTTTGGATGTAATTGTAATTATCCTAACTTGATTACATTGCTTCAACAATTTTCTTTATTAGAGTTTATAAATTGCATTAAATCCCGAACAGTAACCATGGTCTGGAGAAGACTCCAGACCACACCATGTAGACTCGCTTGCGTTTACCTTAGCTTAGTTTAGTTGTAAGTCCGGACCAGCAGAGGAATAGATTGTTTTGCTTTGAAATAAACGTTTGAAGTGAAACAGTCTTCTGTCACCTTATTGAAGAACCTTCTCACCCACGATCCATCCTGACAACGCACGTACGTCCGCAAGAGGACAGAAGGCACAGCCCAAAAAGGGAGTCGCACCATCGTCAGGAAACAGCAGAGGTGAACCAGACGGGGGTCGCGCCACAAACGATTGAAATAAATAACTAAGAAGCCACACTAATACGAGCTGTTTCAAAATAATATCAGGGTTTTAAGGCGTATACACTATTTCCTTAGTCTTCCGTTAGAAAGCGCTAGTAGCAAAGATGGCGACTAGTGAACAGAAAGCTTTTCGTGTTTTACGGTTTGCAAAATCTGAATCTGTAGTTACAGTGCAACGTGCACTCTGTATTAAGTTCAAATATAATCTTCCAAGTGATAATAACATCCATGGATTATACCATCAGTTTTAAGACACTGGCTGCCTTTGCAAAGGGAAGAGTACAGGACGACCAAGAATGACTGAAGAACGTATTCAACGAGTGAGTCTTTCATGAGTAGCCCCAAGAAATCAGTTTGGAAGGCTGTATGGAGAGTTTTAAAAAGTCACTTACAACTCTGTCATTATTGTCACAAGCTAAAGCCTATGGTTTACATGCCAACTTTGCAAACGATACGTTGCTGCTCGATGCAGATTTTATAAATCGTGTCGTTTTCAGTGATGTCGAAACGACACATTGTTTATACGAGTATATTAATATGTTATTGGGTGCGTGTTTTAATATAGTGTGTTTGTGGTTCAACTAAAACAAAAGATTATCCCGCTGCAGAAACATGAGAATGACTGAATAGCCGAAACAGCCGTCATACAACGGTAAAAAATGACTTGAATATTGGAGACGATAAGTCATATTAATTATTCATTATAATCAATATTCCGATTGGCGACAACCAAAAGTTATAATGTACAATAAAATGTAGAAGATTTTTTATACAGAAATTACCTTGAAAAAACAGCTTCCCCGATTACAATCATTGATTCTCTCAATAAAAATTTAACAAGTTTACAAATCTTACCTCCTTTTTGAGATTGTGAAGGAATTTCAAAGTCTATTTCCGGTATCTTTATAGAAGTGAAATCAGATTTCACTACTTGCCGATTCAAATCTAGATGTGATTTTACACTCAAATTTATGCGAACGCCCTTCTCATCGATGTTTCCGCCTGGCTGAATTTCATTGTTTTGGAAACCACAATGGCTACAATCAAAAGACATAATCACCACTTCTTTGAAATGTGGGATTTTTGTGAGGAGGAGTCTAGTTGTGCCCTGTAAATAAAAATACACACAGATAATACACTATTATATACTGTGACTTGACATTAGCAACTAGGCTTTAAAATACCGGTACTGGAATCTAAATACCAGCATTAATAAGAACACTAGCCTAATGAGCAAACAATTTTATACTAACCTCCTACATTATTAGGCCTAACTAATTTCAAATATGTTTAAGACTATTCTCTTGTAAATTTATGTCAATCATATTCAATTAACATTCTCATTGACTTGACCGGTCAATAAATTTACAAATTAATTTTTTGTCACTGTATCCAAATATAAACACCAGCATCATAGAAACAAGGAGGACTGCTATTGTAAGCATGACTATCAGTCTTAATAAATATGGATAGTGTGATTAATCTTGTAAGCTCAGGACTGATTGCTACAAAAAAACTAATGGCACACAGACAGGGCCCACATAAGTTACCGAATGTTTCAAAATGAATATCATGGTTTTAAGGCTTTTTAGTATTAATTACATTTAACTTGCAATTATTGTATCCAATAATACATCCAATGAAAGAACAACTCAAACAGTTTTCCTGTGTTCAGTGTGAGCGCCATTCGTCAGACGGTACACATTAAGTTCGCCCCAAACCTCGTTCCGTGTAACTGGTGTAATTGTAGCAACAACTGCTTCAACCCTGTTTCTTAAGTAGGGTAGGTCAGCAGGTAGCGGATTCACATACACATGATCCTTTATGAACCCCCAAAGATAAAAATCGTATGGCATCAGATTAACCCACCAACGGCCAAGTCCCACCATGACACCATGTTTCACGGCGCAAACGCAACCATCTAGACAATAGCGAGACATTTGCATATATTTGCATAATCGCTAATTTAACCCACTTAAAATTATCCAATCGTAATAAAACTGGCACCATTGGAAAGGAAATGAATTAAACTTAAATTTTTGTATTTACAACTTTTTCGTAAAACGTATATTTGCATACGTAATCATCGTTTTAAAATATGTATATCAGGCTACAGCTGTTTCCACGCGCGAAACTGCATACAATTGTACTGTTTTTTCCCACTCTTGCAACGTTCCCCACCATCTACAATAATGTTTCTTTGGCATTTCTAAGATACCGTTGATTTGGTTGTGATTTCATCTTTCTGTTGGTGTCTTCCAATCAGATTTCACAGTACATTTACTGTTTCAGACAAGAGATACTAAAAACCCTTGCGATTGGACAGTCTCTCAATCGATAAACAGGCCATTTTGTGAACGATTATTTAGAGAGCAACGCCCAATGTTTTGACAGATTGCGTCACACCATTTTGTAGACGAAAGTCTGTAGTTTCTAATGGTGCCAAGTAATCCGGATGAAACCGGTTTTGTGATTGTATAGACTGCAGTGGAAAGTGACGTTTTGGTGAGATCGCCTAGGGCGTTTGTTCTCACGCTATTCTTACGGCGCGACCTATTTGCACGTGTTTAGTCGGGAGTTTTTATTCGACAGATGTCTTTTTGTTATTCAAACAAATGTAACTCAAACACTTTTGTGAACTAAGGAAAGACAAGTACACCGTTCTTTTCTTTGATTTATCCTCTACACTTTCTTATAATAATATTTCATTTTTGGTCAAAGCATATATTAGTAAAGCACGTTACAATCTAGGCCTAGGTAGGTACCAGTTGTGTACTTGAAACATAAAAACAGTTTTTTTCAAAATAAAAAATTTGAAATTGATAAATGTTTTTATACAGTTCTATTTAGAACTAAATTACGAAACTTTTTTACGCTTACGAAAAAAATACAAAAAATGTTTACTAATTGTTATGTAGGCCTAAAGTTGAACTTTTTCCTTTCGTTACTGAACATTTTTTGTTTCTTGAGCTAATAACTTTTACAATTTCAAAATAAACTAATTTTTAGTGGCATATTTGAATTCTTTGAAGTTTCTTCTACAAAAAAGCTATTGAACACATTTGGATTGGGGTTCATTTACTATTTTTGGCGAATTTTTAAAAATATGCTTGCAAAACGCTAAAAACGGGCTGGCCAATTTTAGCTTTAACCAAGGCCGTACGTGGGTTAAGTGAACGTGAAGGCCATGCTGTACAAGTTTTGTCATCCGGTCCTTAACGACCAATCCAGCGTTTGATTTTATTATAATTAAAAAAACAAAAATTACTTTAAATTGTAAACACTTCTGTCATTTCTTTTACTTATAATTTATATTAGTGGGAGTCCTGTCCTTGCCATGTTGCACACAATGTTTTAAGTTAGGTTAAAAAACCCAAGTATAGTCTTATGTCTGGGGCAGCATTCAACTTGTTTCTGTATTTATTTTTTATAAATGTGTAGGACGAAAAAGCTCCTTCTACCAGTTCTGAGGATGGGAAAGGCAATAAAACGTTAATTTTCTGGTCAGACAGACGTTCATATTCACTATTATTTATATATGTTCACTATATTTATTTAGGTACTGCATACTAGTTTAATATGAGACATATGTGTTTGACATATTCTGAACAAAATTTGAATTTATAATTTTTGTTGGTCAATATTAATATTTTGTTAAAGTATTTAATACTGTAACTCTACACTCCACCATTACACATTTTCTTTCCACAAACCCCCAGTGACCCATTATGAACTCCAAGTTGAGAACCACTGTTCTAGAGGGTTCAAAGTTTGTAAAACTTATCACTATGGATTTATATCTCTAGATACCAACATAAAAATATATATCAAAACTTAAATTAACATACAGTTACTAATCACAGTACGTTTCCACTTCGTAAACATAGAGGGTAAACCATCGACGACTTTTGACTAAATTTCATCTTTTATTTTGGCACTGTAGGATAGAGAATGTGCCCAAAGTTTACATCAGGACGCCTGCCCATATATAATAAACAAAATATTATATAGCCAGAAGTTCTAAACTGGTCTCTAGTCACATATGTTTACCTCAATAGTACTAAGGGCTTAGGTTGACAGCACTGTTTCCTAAAAAAAGTCCTAAAGTAAATTTACACCAAGGATGTGCCGTAATTTTGTGATTTAAACTTATATTCTTAAAATAATAAGCTAAGTTAGGTAACCTACAAATGTATTACACAGACTTTAAAACATAACCTAACAGAAACAATATCTTACATTTTGACCACAATTTAGACACAAACTTTCAATTTCTGTTATTTCTGGATCTGGGTCATCAGCAGTTAATGCTCTGAACAGAGGTTTTGCGTCCTGCGACATTTTAATAATTAACTAATTTAATTAAAACTTAAACTCGGCTTTTAGCGATAACAAAACTTTGAAAAACGTGTGGCCCTGATCAATGATTATTCGATTACGGATGTCAAATCAGTCATATGATTTTTTTAAACTATTATCGTGTTGAATTACAGCTGATCTCAGATCCATTTTAACAATACAAATTATAGAACAACCACTATAATTTTAATTTTATACAGTTGGAATGGAGCGCTAACGTCGCAAAAAGAACCTAGAGAGGAACATCGAAAATGTAAAATTGTACAAGATATTAAATTAATAAAATAGTGTTAAGAATCGAGTAGTCATGAATAATCGAATATCGTTTGAATAACGATACTTTAAAATCGAGTACATATTATTCAATTCTGTTGTTTTTGTTTTGTGGATAACTTAGATTTCCAATTTACATCACAGTTAAATTTGAATTTGAACCACAAGTGGTAAAACATCAGACCTGCTGGCAAAGTACATTAGGCTTATTCTTGTTTTTTGCTGATAATATTGACTATGGCTGACGACAATTTTGAGGTAAACATGTAGGCCTAGGCCTGTATAAACTAAATAGACCTAACCAATTTTGTGTGCTAGAACAAGCCTTTGAATGTAATTTCATTACATTACTCGAAAAATAATATATTGGTGTAGTATTTTATAGAGTTATTGTAGCTTTCAAAGATATAGGTAATAATTCGTTTTTAGATTCATTTATTGTTCAATTAAAAAAGTTTAGTAAAAATCTACCTAACCTGTCAAAAGATAACATTTTGAAGGTTAATTATGGAAAAAGCTGAATTGTGCTAAAATTTGATTACCTTGAAGTTTATGAATTTTCAGTGTAACAAACTATAGCTTGTTTTTAATTGAATGTGCTATATTTTAGAATTTATTTGTTTATCAATCTCTACATTGTTAAATAACTAGGCCTAGCCTTTTTATTAGCAAATTTCTGTAAGGAAGATGAACTATTATTGCAGTGACTCTTATGGTGAGACCTAAGGTCGGGAGTGGTTTAAACAAACCCTGACCATAGTTCCATAACACGTTTCTTGGTACCATTAAACATTTTATATGTGTTTGTACTCTAAAGGCATCATTTTATGTCCGATTTAATCCAAATTTGCTACACTCATTGGTGTTATTAGTCTCTGAACGAATTCATTAGCCAAAATAAATCTATCAGCTGGAAGCAAGTTTTTTGACCAGAAGTAACAATTATTTGAGATATTTCGTTCAAGAATAAAACTTTTTCCAGGTTTTAACTAAAAAAATAAATATGGGAGATTATTCTGCATGTTTTGTTCTTTTACATGACTTTATAGCCCGTCTGGTTCATCCAAAATTGATCAAAACGTAAAATATCATAAAAGTAACCGGTTCAAATCCATGGGGCTTCTGACCCGAGGCAAACGGCCAGTAAACGAAGCAGTGCATGAGCTGCGGTTGGAGGCTGAGGTGCAAACCAATTCTACTAATATATTTCGTACACACATGCTCCTATTCAGGGCCTTCGTAAGCAGACCAATTTCTAAAACAGTTGGTTGAAACCTTAAAACAAACTTAATTTTGGAAATTCGTTTAACTCAAATCAGCAGTTCAGCTGCGTGATCAAATTATTGATGTTTGAAGTGACCTGTTATCCTTGATTAAACATTTGATTTGACCAATATTTAATAAAATTTGACTGATGTTTATTTAAAATAATTTGAATTTATTTTTGTTTTTAGTTTGATGATGAAGAACAAGAATCAGGTGTAACTCTTTCGGGAAGAAAGAGAATTTTCTCCAAAGAATTACGATGCTTGATGTATGGTTTTGGTGATGACCAAAATCCTTACACCGAAAGTGTTGATTTATTGGAAGATTTAGTAATTGAATTTATCACTGATACGGTAAGATTACATAGGCTATTAAAAATCTAAGTAAGTTATTATAACAAAGTCAAATAGAAGTCTAGTATTTTGTAAAATTTTGTTTCAGATATTCTATCTGCTTAACACTAAAATTATTATATTTATAGATAAAATTCAACTAAGTACATTGAAATGAACAAAATTGTTGTTCATCTAAAAGTATTTATGAATATTTGAATTTTCTGAATACTTCTAAACCCTATATTTATGTTTTTGTGTCTGTATTAGGCTCAGTAAAAATTTTGTATGGGCCTAATAGGTTGGTGAAAGCTATACATAAGAGGGAATAAACCCTGATAGGCTAAAAAGCAATTCTTCTCGCTGACTCCCAATTGAGGTTCGAGCAGTGCTTCCATTATATCTGTTGGTTGGTATTCATTCAAATACCCACTGGTATTTTGTTGTCGGAACCAATATCGTTAATCAAGATCCTAATGGTTTTCTTCTAGGATTTCTGTAGGCTATGGTGGCCCTGGAAAATATGTCTGCCTGTGGTCAGACAATAATTGCTTATCATCGATTAAGAGATGTGCCATTGAATATTTGTGTGATGACTCGCGCTAGTTAAATTTCATGCTCCCCGATTTAATAACTTATGGCTCAGGTACTAAGACAGATTTTAGTTTCAATTAATATTATATGGTAGGTCGTCTATAAGAAATTTAAAAGATAATAAGGTAAACAGTAGAACTAATAAAATGTATTAAGATATGGCAAAAGTAAGGACTATTTTAAGAAATACGATATAAAGGGTAATTTCCATACATCAATCAAATTAGCGGGTATGATTTACTTTTATAGTTAAAATACTTGTAGAACCTGTGATCTAAAAAGTACCTTTCAGAATCAACATTTTAATATTTAATGAGAATAATACAACACTTCAATTTACAAGCACCAAAAACTGTAATTCTCCCATTCCAAAAATGTAAGAATGTGTTAAAAATAAATGTAAGGGTATACAAAAAATGAAATAATTTTTTTTCTTAATATAGGACTTTGACTTTCTTCTATAGTCCTTGGTGTATTTCACAGGTTGTGTTTTATGAGGTACAGTGGAACCTCTATAAATCGAACCTCAATTATTCGAAATCCTTGATATATCGAATTTTTTTTATTTCCCTTGAACTTCCCTATCTTTTGCAATGTTAATTTTACCTCTACAAAATTTGTTATGATTCAAAACATCGATACTGTATTTTACTGCATCGCATTCCGACAGGAAATACCAATCCTTTAATCTGTCCAACTTCCGCTCCTGTTGCAATCCATCTGTCTTGGGCCAGCAGTAGAGTAGGTTCAATAAAGAAATAGTTTGAAATTAAAACTAACTACTTCTTCCATTTTTTGTACAGGGTTTGTGATAGTACAAGATTGTACAGGGTTTGTAAAAAAAGATTCTGGCAAGTAAATATATTTGTATTTGTAATACATATTAAATTTTATAATTGCATTATTAACCGTTACAATATAGTACTGAAATTAATATTAATGCACAATGTACAAAACACCGTATTTTAGAAGGCAATCAATTCTATTGATATTTATTGCTTGCACTGAATTGAACCTCTATAAATCGAAAATTGGGGAGGATGAACCTTGATAAATCGATCCTTTACTATTCGAAATACTCGATAATTTGAAATTTCCCCGTTCCCCGTGGGATTCGATTTATTGAGGTTCCACTGTATAAATTCTATTTACATAGCGTATATGAGAATAATTTAAGTACGTATTTAGTTAAAAAACTAGGGGAGACCCCTGCGTGCTCCGCACACCAACCCCCGATGGAACCTTCTAAAAACATATGACATGTTTTATTTATAATAAAGGGGCAGGATTAACAATAACCTCAAAACTAAGATGGTAAATCATGTTGGTTCTAATGAAATTATTTTCTATATTTTATAACAACAGTTATAATAAAGGTTAAAAGAACCAGTAAGGCTCAGTTGTAGTCCTACACTTAATAAAAAACCTAACCAAAAAGTTACTCACTATCAATTACCGTATATTATCAATAAATAGGTCTACTATATGTATTATTTATTTTTAATTATGATGTAACATAGTGTTTTCTTATTTTTAAATTCCTTTACCCAAGTTTTTATTGGTTTGTGTGTGTTGAAGCATGTGTTGGTTCAAAATAGGCCTAACTTAAAATATTATTTAGTACTAAAAGCTGGACATCCGAATCAACTGTAATATCTGTTGTTTAAAAATCATTATTTACTTGTACAAAAGCAGCTGGATTAGTTTGTTTCTTATTATAAACAGCTGTTTTGTATGGAAATATTTTTATAACCTCCTGAATACTATAAACATAATTATTTACATCCACGAAAGCAGCAGAGCTGGATTAGTTTGTTTCTTATTATAAACAGCTGTTTTATATAGAAATGTTTTTTTTTTAATTCTTTCCATGTTAATCTTATGGAGAAAACCCGACCTTTGAGATTAGCTCACGCCATTAAGGATATGAATTTTTGACATCTAAAACCTTATTGCAAAACTACGAAATGAGACGAATTTTTTAACAACTCAAACATTAAAATTGGTCCAGAAATAAGGGAGGAGTTGTGTTTACAAAAAACGGCTTCACGTATTATATATAAGGATATAATTTACATTAACTGTCATATTATTTTACAGAACAGCTGTTTTATTGTTTTAATTTATTAATTTAATACCAAATGTTTTAATGTAAACTATAGAACAGCTGTTTTATGTTTTTAATGTATTTAATACAAAACAGATGTTTTTAAATTCTCATGTATTTCTTATGGGCACTTTTCGTTTTTCGGGGACCCCAAAAACCCCTTAGTTTTAAATTTTAGAAAAAACTTTTATTTTTCCCTCGTTCCTTGAATCGATACCTTTAATTTGATACCTCTCCCATCATCCTCCGATTTACCTAATTCCCACAATTTTGAATCTAAAATTTCGCTTACAGAATTATATATAAGGATGTTTAATTATAGACCCATAAAGCAATGGAAATTGGACGTACTGGACGAGTGCAAGCTGAAGATATTGTATTTCTTGTGCGAAAAGATGCTAGGAAATATGCTAGAGTGAAGGATCTGCTAACAATGAACGAAGAACTAAAAAAAGCGAGGAAGGCTTTTGATGATGTTAAATATTTAGGTATGTTTTTATTGTTATCTCTCCTTTTTGCTGTCAATTTAAATGTTTATACAGTTTTCTTGTTTTGAAATTTACAAAATATTATAGTGACACTAATCAAACATGTAAAAACTTATAGATTATACTAACTAAATATCTTATTATAATTTACATAGGCCTACTATACTAGTGGCCATACAAACAGATTACTATTGTAAAAGTGTAATGCTTGATTTAAATGAAACTCGACAGATGAAATTTTGTATAATTTGGTTCCTTAACACATACAAAAATAAAATTGTGTTTTTTTAACCATCACCAGTATTAAAATATAAAATTACATTTCTGTCTGTTCACCAAACGAAATTGAAGTTAAAATTTGTAATGTAGGTAAAGTCTAATCATTTTGTAAACTCATGTATATCCTAAGGTACTTATTTCGCATTTTTTACTTTTTCATTTATACGAAAAGAATAGTAGGGGCCTAAATAGAAGAAATGAATAGTAGCTTGAGTTTCAAGTTTTTAAGGCCGGCCACACACAGAATCAGACACGGTCAGTCATGTTTAGTCATTTTGACTAAAGCCGTTTTTTCCTTGACTGCAGAAGAACTGCAAATGAACTGAAATGGAGGGAGGGTAGATGGAAATGGCCTCTGCGGAGAGTCATGATGCCAGTGACTAAAGCCCCCACACACAGGATCAGTGAAACAGACAGAAACGACTAAAGGCGTCTTTGACTATGACTGTCTGTGTCTGATTCTGTATGTGGCCGGCCTAAACAAAATATTGCTCAAAACTAAATAAAGAGCCACCTGCAAATTATGTGATACTTAGTAAGTTTAAAATGAAAAAGTTTTTTTTTAACAATTTACATTTTTAATGGCATAGCCTACTTAAGGCTTGGTTACAACTTAAGCCGAAATTTGTATTGCGTAGTCGAAATTGCTCTAAAAGTTTAAACAAAAATGTATGCTTTGAATATACAGTATGTTTTAGACCTCTCTCAATATTCTAGGTATTGTTTCTGAGCCAAAGACAATTATTCACAATATCGTCAAAACAATGTCTGGCAGTTTCTAGTTTTACAAATAATTTCTTGATATTTCTCTAAAACACAGATCATTAGCCTACTGTCAAAATATTTTAAAGTTTTTATCCGTAGCTAGGTTATAATTTATACTATAGAAAAAATTAAAGAAACAATATTTTGTTTGTCATTAAAAAAAGGCAGCATTTTGCCTTTTGTGAATTTTTTATTAAATGTGTGGTTTTAAACTATAAAACTCAGTAAAATTTCAGTTTAGTGTAGCCTATCAATACGTTTTTGTGTTAAAAAATGACAAGTGAAAAATAAGGTTATGTTTGAAAAACTTGGGATTTTTGGACATTCAATAATTAGGCCTACATTATGAATCGTATCAGAAGCAATCCTTAAAAGTAATGGTAGGTACTTTTGAAACTCAGTTTATCTACAAAACATGTCGTCTACTGTAAGTAGGTTACAGATATTTCTTGTTTGTTTTAGATGAAGTTGCTCATAATACCAAATAACGCACGAATAGTGGAATGTGGCAGGATCATCATGATCTGGTAAGTTAAACAGTAGATTCATCAATAATAAAAAAATTTGACCACTCTGAGTGATATTTATTCTTTTACTCACACTACCCTGATGTTGAGATTTGTCGACACATAAAAATATTTACTTCACCTCTTTTTAAGGCGAAAAGCTCAATAGGCTACCATCGCTTGAAATAATTCATGTATTTCCAACCATGTTCACTGATAAATATACAATTAATTTTTACCAAAATGGTTTTAACTGTAATTAGTGCTGTGCTTCCATTAAGAATTTAATTTCCACAATTTATACATTAATAGTCTTATTAAGGTTTGAGAAGAATAAAATTAAGTGTAAACAAAAATAATTAAAAAATGTATAGCAACTGTCTTCATTTCCACTTTATATATTTGACATATTCCTATCATTTTGTCCCAGTTATATGTATACCACTTCCACTGAGACACAAAGCCATGATGGCCGTGGTTGTTAAGGCGTCAAAGCTTTATCAATCGTCATGGCTACCATCACTGGAAAAGTTCCGGGTTCAATTCCCATTGACCCCGAATAATTTTCTAAATGGTTTCTTAACAGACATCGTTGGCTGTGGTTCGGATTCCACGTAAAACTGTAGGTCCCGTCTTCATTAGCCTTAAGTGCAAAAAAGCAGGACGTTAAACAAAAACAAAAACATCTGGTGTGCACATCACACAACTTTCCTTACCAAAATAGATGCTGTATCAATTACCAAATTTTTCGAGCGAGAGATTGATGATACCATTTTTGAGTTAATAGGAGCATCCGTTTCGAAGAAAGCGGTACTAACTTCAAAACGGTTAATCCCACGGACCTGATTTTGGTCTCAATCGATTTCTCACCCCCAAAAATGTCAAGGTCGATACCAAACACGGCTAGTTTAAAAAAAGTAATTTTTGCCCCCAAAAAGGGCGTTTTTGGGGTCAATTTTTGAAAAAATGGAAAAAGTTGAGTGGGGTATCTTTTTTGACATTCTTTTAGACGCTGAATCGAATGAGACCATTTTCAAGTCGATAGGACCAGCCATTTCGGAGATACAAACAAAATAACTTGCGTTTTTGTAATAACTTTTTTCAACGAATTTTTAAGGGTATATAGCGTACATAGCGTGTTAAGGGGGTCTGAGTAGAGTATGTTAGCAAAGTTTAATCAAAATCGTTAGAGGGGTTTTGGAGTAAATACCAAAAATGTGCTAAAAACTGGTCCCACGGTAAGACACCAACTCCGATTTGCTTCAAATTTACATGGGTTAAATTGTTTACGTGTTTGAAGATATCCTGTAAATTTCAGCTTGATCCGTCCAGCCGTTTGCCCTGTGCACTCCGGACACACACACACACACACACAGACACACAGACAGACCAATTGCCAAAAATGCATGTTTTGGACTCAGGGGGCCTTGAAACGTAAAGATATTATGAAAACTCGACATCGAATTTTTGGGTCGATCGCAATACTTACCTTACCTAGTATAGGGTAAGGAAAGTAAAAATCCACTGAGACATTCTTTTCAATTGTAAAAATAATGCTCTCATTAAAAATTGAATAGGTCTGATCAGAAGTCTTTTTATAAATAACCTGGCACAACCTTGCATGCCAAGACGGTTGTAATGGTGTGCCTCCTTTCTTGTTAACAATCGTCTTGTATTTTTAAATCTTGTAATTTATCTTTCAAATGTTTCTAATTGTTTTGTTTTTTGTGTAGGCTCGTTTACTGATTTTCTTCTAAATGAAAACTAAATATTTCACCTTATTACAAAAAGTTTTTTTTTTATTTCAGGAAATTCATACGATAAAGATTTTTCCACCTC
>JAGFPH010020823.1:0-13865 GCA_018207615.1 Philaenus spumarius | reverse complement strand
AGAAAAAGTGGAGAAATATAGTGGAAGGAGGACGCATTGTATAAGCCCGACCACAAGAAAATATGTTCTTTTAAGAATTACAATGTATTGTAATGCCGTGTCTGCTTCTAGAACAAAAAGAAGAGTTAGACACACTAAAAGCCTGGAAGAAGGCAAACATGTGTCTCGAGGCTCAGCATTCATGTGTCACTGTTCATTTTCGTCATAAATAATTAAAATATCTCGCCATATTATAACAGTTTGTCATAAATAATTAAAATATTCATCAGTTTAAATAAACATTTATATTTTTATCTTGAAAGACATTATAGATGGGGTATGTGATAGTTAAAAATGTATAATGGATTTCACCCACCTTATGATAAAAAAGATGTTCTCCAGGTACCGTAGTCAAAATTAAAAACACTATTAGAAATGTATTTTACGCCAAAACACTACACACACAGTATTGTGAACGATATTTTTAAATTATACACGACGTTTCACGAAGAATTTTAACACTTCGCGTCTTCATCAGGTGTGAAAAAACTAAGTCCTACCACGGTAGCGGATGCCTAAGCCTCTCAGAGCGCCTAACACTGGTTACCTCGCCAGTGTATAATTCTAAAACAAAATGTAGTGTATAATTTTAAAATATCATTCACAGTACTGAGTGTAGTGTTTGTGTATTGTGTGTTATTGTTTTAACGTGAAATACGCTTCTAATATTGTTTTTAATTTTGACTACGGTACCTGTAGAACGTCTTTATAATCTATAAGGTGGGTTAAATCCATGGTACATTTTTAACTAAACATTTATATCTTCGTAATAGAGTCGCAATAACAGCATCAGATGTACAAGAAACCTGGAAGAGAGCAGATGTGTGAGTCACGACTCGGCGAAAAGTCGCCGTTCATTTCAATAGTTTATCGTTATAAGTATTTACACTAAAGTGAATAATGTGTGGAAGGCTGATGTCAGAACTTCATCAACTATGACTTGCCAAAACGATGTGTTTTTAACGATTCATGTGTTAACCTTCTTCGGCATACATTGCGAAATAGCGTGCCAACGTGGGACAATATACTCTTTTGTATACGTTGCAGTTTTCATTACAATCTCATGACGTGAGGTAAAATTTCAGATAACATTTGATTAATTTAACGGAACAGAAAATCAATGATCTACAGGTGTTCATAGACAAGTGTATAACGAGTCTGAAGCATGTGTTTGACAGTGACAAATCTATTGGCTTAGATTTCTAGGAACAATCTGCAATAACTTGAAACTTCGTAAAAATAAATTTAACAAGATAAAGGAAACAAGAGCGAAGTGTCAGTACAAGTCGCATTCAAGTTAATATGTTTTTTTTTTACTTTAACCTTTTCAGTGGCGGGTTTTGAACAAAATAGGGTCACATTACCAAAATGATTATTTACTTGTCCTAAAAATCAAGAAATCAAATGTTTAGTATTTTTTCCTGGTTTTTTTTTTAGGATTATGCAAAACAGCCCCAGCCGGAGACCAGATATCTAGTCATATCCCGTCAGCTTGGAAGCGAGCCAACCACCGTTTCCTTTACTTCCGCCCTCCTACCCTCAAACCACAGATATGATTAGATATCTGGTCTCCCTAGCCTAGATTCGAACCCGGCATCTTCTGATCAGGAAGACGCAACGTTATCCACTAGGCTACGGCTTGATTAAAGAAAACTGACAAATTAACAATACTTCAGTTACTTTACTATCGGTTTAAATATTACGTGTAAAGGAAAAGATAGTTTATCAGCACCATCTAGGAGCGGTTACAACAAGTTTGCTCGGTTCTTATTAAGTGAGTCTGTATGGTTTGTATTCGTGAGTCGTTTATAATAGCACAAACGTATATATACGGGCGTGCCACTGAAAAGGTTAAAAATTTATATGGTTTTGTGATGAAGCTGGTATATAATAGAAGCAAAATTAAACAATCCAAAAATATTTTTATTTTTGAACAACATGTACAAAGAATAGTAAAAGAACCAATAGACGTGATTATAATTGTTCAGCTGTAACTCATAATCTCTATCAGCTGTTTATTGGTATTGTTGCATTGTTTGGTATTTATTATTATTGTTTTTAAAGGTCTATTTAAAATAAATGCTCCTCTGACTGATTGCACCAAAACGAACAGTGTTATGTTTTTCAATTTAGAAGTGGTGAAACCAGTAAAAGTTATTTGTTGAATGTACAAGCAATACAGTAGTTTGTATTATGTTCTTTATAATACCGTGAAGGTATTATAAAGTTTATTCGCTTTTTACGAATTGCTGATATATATGCAATATATAGTTTACCTTATATAGTAGTCGGAGCAATTCTTAATATTTTTGTACAAAAATATTAAGAATTGCTCCGACTACTATATAAGGTAAACTATATATTGCACAGTAGTTTGAACGAAATCAAGCATTAACTGCCTTAAAATTTTAACTACTGATGACAACATTTCACATCTTGTTGATCTTTCATAGACTGCCGATGATGTCAGTTTACATCATCCGTAGGCTATATTAAAATAAGGCCTATTCACTCTTTAGAATATTTCTCTATGGTTTTAGTACAACAAACGCTCACTAAATTGAGTATTGAATCATTTAAAGATGGATGATAGCAAAATAATTCAACTACAACAACAATCATGTTTTCTAATAATGTTTGTCTGTTCGGACAGAGATCAACATAATTGCATAATTATTTTTTTAATTATTATTTTACTATACCTTATACAGTTATTATATTGTTTGTTGTTTTAGCTAATATCTTACTCATCATATTTTTGGATGCATAATTTCATACGTTCATTAAATTAATTTATTTATTTGATTGGTAGTATCTATGTCACTTTTTATTTTTTCCCAAAATATAAATTAGATTAAAAAAAGGGTTCAAAAGTTACATTCAACTAAACCCCGATATTATAACATATTTACTAAAGTTACGCTTTCAAAAATGTGAACTAATAATTTTACCTACGTGTATCATTAACAGTAAAAAAGTTCCAACAATCACAGGTCCTAAATTATTTAGTTTTCCGTCTATAACAGCCTTTTTTTTTTTTTTACTAATATAAATAATTTTGTATCTATATATAAAGGTTTAACCGATTGATTTCAAACTTGACATGATAATTAACTAGGTGAAGACCTAGTTTATGTAAACTACCAGCTTAATCCAATAATCCGTTCCAAAATGGCGACTATTTAAAATAATGCAGATAATTAAAAAACAGTAATTCTTTATAAAAAACGAGAAGAGCAAATTTTTGTAGCCTATTTAATTTACGATCAAATGGTAGGCCTATAGCTGTAAAAACTAAACGATCAGACACAAGATAACAGTAATACAGCGCCAAAAGTAATTGGTCATGCTTTGTTGCTGTGGATTTTGAACCTGTCAAACTAATGGACACAGTTTTACAGTTACCCTTTGTTTAAAAATTTTGACACACTTATACCATTTCTATACAGGGTGATTCAGAAATATGCGGCAATGTTTCGGAAGCTCATTCTACAGCTAAAAATAAGAAAAAAAGTTCATAAAAACATAGGTCCAAAAATGCTTTATTTTCCAGATATGTTTTTTTTACTACTTTTACAGTTTTTTTATTACTTAAAAGTAACATTACATAATTTTAGCTTTATAGCTTGTAGGTAGTAAGTTTAATTTATATTTATTGTATAGGGGTAGCATCCCTATTTCAACTCCTTAGACTGTAATAATTGTAACGTCTAAACACTGCTGGCAATGTACGGATAAACTGTGTTATTTTTAGTGAAATTGGTTGAATATTTTTTTGACAAAGAAGCAAAGAAAAGTTAATTTTTATATATAGGATGATTCAGAACTATGCGGCAATGTCTCGGAAGCTCATTCTATAGCTGAAACTAAGAAAAAACGCTTCATTTCCCAGATATCCACCATTTTGTGTTTTGTACAAAATAATTCATATCTAGAGAACTGTTTTGACAGATTGAGTTCAAACTTGGCATGATGTTTAACCTGACAATGATATATCTCAAGAAAAATAAGCGATTATATCCAATTGTGCGTATCAAAATAACGGCTGTTTGAAAATTTCAAACCTTAATTACTCAAAAACCGTACATTTTAACAAAAAATGTCAAGACACATTCTCTATCGCATGGTCTCACAATCAAAACAATCTGATAAAGGATAATAGTTAAGTTAAGTGTAATAATTGGTTTATGTTCAACCCGGCATCCTATACCAACGCAGTAAACACAACAATATTATTGTATGTATATATGCTGTTATTATCTTTAACTTAGCTATTATCCTTTATCCAATTGTTTTGACCGTGAGACCATCAGATAGGGAATCAAAAGGGCTACAAAAAAAGTCTTGTTTTTTTTTTAAATGTTTGGACTTTAAGTAATTTAGTTTTGAAATTTTTAAACAGCCGCCATTTTGAAACGCATCATTGGATATAATCGCTTATCTTTCTTGAGATATATCATTGTTAGGTTAAACATCATGCCAAGTTTGAACTCAATCAGTCAAACATTTCTCTAGATATGAATTATTTTGTACAAAACACAAAATGGTGGATATCTGGGAAATGAAGCGTTTTTTCTTAGTTTCAGCTATAGAATGAGCTTCCGAGACATTGCCGCATAGTTCTGAATCATCCTATATATAAAAATTAACTTTTCTTTGCTTCTTTGTCAAAAAAATATTCAACCAATTTCACTAAAAATAACACAGTTTATCCGTACATTGCCAGCAGTGTTTAGACGTTACAATTATTACAGTCTAAGGAGTTGAAATAGGGATGCTACCCCTATACAATAAATATAAATTAAACTTACTACCTACAAGCTATAAAGCTAAAATTATGTAATGTTACTTTTAAGTAATAAAAAAACTGTTAGAAATTTGTTTTGTTAAGTCAAAGCGATGAAATGAAATAACTACCCTTAAAATTAAATATTAATCCATACACTTAATTTTTCTACATTCTCAAAAACTATTCAACTAATTTCACAATTTACACATTTTAGGGCTATGGTCACTACAAACAAATAGATTGAAATGGGTTAGCTATCATTATGCAATACATATAAATTGCACTAACTTCCTACAAGCTATAAAGTTAAATTTGTTTAGTATTATTCTTAAGTGACATAAAATTAATTTACAATTTGATTACTTACATCAAAGTAATGACAAGGGATAACTACCCATAAAATTAAATCAAGTAATAGTGAAGCATTGCCGGATCTACTAGTTTGATATAAAACTAAACAGGCTACACAAATTTTATGTTTTTCAGTTATTCTCATTTAAAATTATTAAATATACCCCATTTTGAAACGGATAATTTGATTCAGTTAGTTTTTCTACATTAACGTATGTAAGGGCTGTGTGACGTTTGAAATCAATCGGTGAAAGTGTTTTAAAGATAGAAATTATTTAGTAAAAACAAAATGAAATGGCGGCTAGATGGAAAACTTAGCTGTTTAGGACCTATGATTATTCGATATTTTTTACTGTAAATGACATAATAAACATGTTGTAGGTGAATTATTACTTCTTATTTTTAAAACACACTGTATAAATATATAGGCCCTAGGTATATATAAACTTTTGAATTCACAAAATTTTAAGATAGAAATTTTGTTAAAATCGCACAATGGTAAGTACTGCAATAGCTAGTGTTTCTATCTAAAACTACATACAAAGTATAATTCTATTTGATTACTTTACTTAACTAATAATTACATTATAATATTTATAAAATAAGGTCAAACTAAAGAAGCGTACACAAACTATATTAATATAACTTACCTTTTACAAGCTTCTACTGTGATGGAAAAACACAAAGCAACAAGGAATACTGCGTTTACTAAAGCTCCCAATACTTCTGCTCGGGCCCATCCGAACGTGTTTTTAGACCACTTTTTGGGCGACATCTAAAACAAAAATTTACAAATGTATCCAGGAAAACATTAATTTGAAAAAGAAACATAATCTTACTAATCAAACATAAATATTTAAACTTCTATGTATAGTTTAGTGAATTATCCCACAATTATTTATTTTATTTATAGCTAACAATTCTATAGTTTTCACAGTTATATGGTATTCTAAATTCTGACACTCATTCAACAGCTCATGTAACAATGCTTAGCTTATAACACATTTACTTCAAATTGGATAAATTACTTTGTAATCAAATCATTACAAAATAGTTCAATCACATGAGTTGAGTAAATTTAAAAAATTAAGTTTATTTGTTTTAGGGTTTTAACCCAACTATTTCAGAATTTAGTCTACTCAAGAAGGTGCGGAATGGCTGCCTCCGTTTACTAAATATATTAGTAGAATTTGTTTGCACCTCAGCCTCCAACCCCGGCTCACGATCTGTTTCGTTCTGCTCGCAGCGGAAAAACTAAGTTTACACCTCGACCTTGCGGCCTCGGAATATGTAGCCTACTGCTATGCTTCGCTCGCAGCAGACTAAACAGCTTCGCGAGTTTGCATCCAGGTACTTTAGGTTTTGTTTGATTTTGGGAGAACCAGACGAGCTATAAGGTCGTGTAAAAAACAAAATGTGCAGAATAATCTTCTATATTTATTCTTTTAGATGAAATACAAAAAAAGTTTCATGTTAGTAAGAAAATTCGCAAACATTCGTTACGTCAAAAATTGTGCTTCCGGATGTTGGATTTGTTTGGCTACGTCTTTTTGTCTGACACCAGAAAGTCTTTATCGATGTTGTTCAGAATGGACAAAGGTATCAAAATAAAATTTTGCAAAGTAAAAAGCATGCTAATCCAAGTGCGTTCCAACAATCAGAATTAAAAAATAATTTACAATAAATTTGTGGAGCTAAAGTTTGGTTCCTTAAAAATTCATATATTTCGATAATCATATTGTTTGAAACAGTTTGATTTTTAGATATCAAAAATATATTATTTTGGGTATCAAAATGAAATTTTGCAAAGTATAAAGCATGCTAACCCAAGTGTGTTCCAACAATCAGAATCAAAAAACAATTTACAATAAATTTGTGGAGCTAAAGTTTGGTTCCTTAAAAAATTAATATATTTTGATATCATATAGTTTGAAAAAGTTTGATTTTTAGATATCAAAAATATATTATTCTGTGCTATGTAGATATTTTTGAAAATGTTGCTCAAAACACTATTCCTTGTTTATTTCCAAAAAATAACTAAGCTTTTGAAAAAACTGGTGTTAGATGTGCGCAAATACCACAGGTACATGTTTACAGAACAGCTTGTTTACCAAAGCAAGTTTTAACTCTGGTGAAAAATTATAAAAACATGTTTTTCCTAAAAACGCACCTCTCTTTTTTTTAAAACCCGCTGTAGGCCTATAGTATAGGCCTAAATATAAGTAGGCCTACTTAAATATTTTACAGGAAAACTACAACCTGATCTTTTTTGAAAACGTGATGGAAAATATGTTTTTTATTCCAACAATATACGGCAATACTATATTTGGGAACCAAATATTATTATTTCCTTTTTGTGCTATTCACCACAATTTCATAATTTGTTAAACCCATTGTTTTATTGGATATATTTCGTAATGATTAATTGTTATTCATTTCATTTTGGTAAAATTTCAAGACGGCTGGGGGTTTGGAACCCTTGATTTGTGCGTCTAACTCAATACTGGTTAGGTTTTAAAAAAAGTGTTTGCCCAATCCTATAGAGTATAGTGATTTACCACTGTCAATGTTTGCCAAATAACTAATTAAATGTACAGATAAAATTCATTAATCAAGTTTGTGTCCATAGTTTTTGCAATATGCCACTTATGGCAAACGTAAATCTAGGATAGCATTTTTATCTCTAATCCTCAAACACTTGAGACATTGGAGTATTGGCGATATCTTGACATAATCTCTACTAGAACAGTTGTTATTTTAAAACTACTATCTTTTTATTATTTACTATAATAGTAAAATTACTTGAGTAGATGTTAGATAACATTGATAGGTTATAATCCTTTAAGGCACAATATCTTAAATTTTGTTCCAGGTTTACAATTTGGAACATTGGGATTTAAAACTATCAAATGTAGAATTAATTGCTATCATGTTCTGCTTCTTCAATGTAAAAAAAGAACTATTTTCTAGAAAATTGTTTATTTATTAAATGAAGCGTATTACATTTTTAACTTTTCAGAATGTTCATTTAGAACATTCTCAAAATGTAGGTAATTTAAAATTTTCAAAATCGAATACCTCGAAATCCGATAATTTTACAAACAATTTAATAGACACAAAGTAATTTACTTTTAACAAAAGACATATTTTTTTTGTAATTATGTACAACATACAATATTAGCCTGAACAACAAACTTTGTATAATATTAATTCTATGTTTTGAACAAAAATAAAACCTCTATTGTACCTTGTACCATTGAAGAAACAACACTACAAGAAGCGAAACCTAATGGGCTATAAGCGGACGCTTGCATGTTAGTTCACATCGAAGCCACTCGGAGGGCCACCAGTCTTTTTCAGCTCATCGAGACGAAACTGACATTATAGACAGAGTTTAAATTTCGCCGCAGCCACCAGACCGCGAATATATCTGCCTCTTGCACTGCCTTGCACAAACTACTTTGACAAACTACTAATGATCCCCAACGAAGAGAATTTAGTTTTCGTTGTGGAGGGAGCGAGCACATGTTTCAATATTTTGCGCACGTTGCAACTATATTATACAGTACTCTTGAGCAATGATGTATTATTGATAATGTTTTTAATATCCCAATTATATAAATTTAATACTTTTTTAAATGAATTAAAAACTATTTTAAGTAGTAAATGATTTTTTTTTGTAACTTACAATGCAAAAGTTATGTCAAATACTTGTTAAAACAAACAAATATCTTTTGGGGAACGATACTAACTTAATTCAAAGTATCTTTTGACGTTATCGGAAATTTTGAGTGTCCCCCAAAAATGGGGGATTTCGGGGGCAACTCAAAATTTTTAAATGGGAAGTATGGTCATGTGATACCTCATTTTAAAGGTCTATTTAAGACTAGGAAAATGACACCAAGAAAACAAAAATCGGACCACCCAAAACAAAATGGCGGCCCTAAACGTGTTGAAATAAATCGACATAAAGTTGCTAATATATCGAAAAGGAAGAGTTTTTAGAAAAAAAGTCAAGAGACGAAAAATGTTTATTTCAAAATAAATTTAAAAAACTGAAAAAATCATATAATTAGAATTTTTGTGGCCTCGAATGTTAAAAAAAAAATTCAATGCTTGATGACATATCTAGAGATAAATATAAACACATTTAAAAAAAATCTTCACAATGGGTCCATTAGGGGGCGATTGGAAATATTTGTTCGACAAAAATCTTTTAATAATATAGATTATTATTTGAAAATATACAATTAATTATAACACAACACTACGAGATGCTCTTCTCTTTCAGTTATTGTTTTCTCACTTTAAAATTGGATTTACACAACTTTTATAAATTAACGAAATGATTTACAAACGCAATAAAAAACAAATACTAAAATATACTTGATTATGAAAACTAATGAATAAAAACGTGAATCCAGAATAAATAATCAGCGTGATCGGACCAACGGAGTGTTTGTGGCAGGACCTTTTAGTTTCGAGCGCAATTTTACTGTCGTTAATCAACTACCTTAAAAACCAAAACGGTTTGGAGACAAAACATGTTTAAACAACAGTTTTAGTACGTGTGATTTCCTACAACTCTCCCGCTAACGAAACATCGATACTTGAAAAATTAAAAAATCCTTGCTTACTGAAAATTTTATGTCAGATGATTCCTGAACTAAAGTTTGAATCTTACTTTTTCAATGTGTACAAATACGTAAAAATATATTTCAGGTAGACTCCCACATCTTTCCTCTAAAAACCTGTGTTTTTTAAATTAAAGATAACTCAACCCATAAGTCACCTACGGCTAAGGAGAGCATAGCAGTTTACGCCTCGACAAAACTATTTGGTCTGTCTGTGAAATTGACACTAGGGGCGGGCACGTAATGTACAGTCCTAATAAAGAAGGTACAGTCCGCGCGACGATGCTGCTGGCGCTACTTGGTGGCCTCGATCCCAACTAGGCATTTTCGACTATTGTAAAGTGTTACCTCTGATAACATGGGGGTTTCGCTTCTTATAGTGTTGTTTCTTCAATGCTTGTACCTAGCAAGTGTATCCGTGGCTTTGCACTCAGATAGGAATAAATGATTGAAAGAAATATTTGCTAAATATCGAACTTTACCATTACAAAAAACCATTCCAAATCCGATTTTCCTGGCCCAAAAAAACATAGCGAGTTTCGTCCAAATCGATTGATGTTTCCCATTTAGATCTATACATGATCAGCTATGCGCCAGTAAGTATTGTTAAATACTTTTTGTTATATAATTTTCCACCAGTTTGTTCACACAACCCTCAAACAAACGTGAAAATTAAAAAATCAGATTTAGCTCAAGTGATCAAAGTGGCAATGATTTTTTTCTGTACATCACTAAAGAATAATAGTGCAAAATCTCAACTCCCTAGCTTGTAGGAAGTTAGTGCAATTTATATTTATTGTCCCCATTTTAGGTCTTCAATGAACGGAATTTGATGGGTTTACTTTTTTCATGCAACAATTATGGAATAGATCTATTAAATTTCAGCTATCTATTATTTTTCTCAATTGGATCTTTATTACTCTAAGTGGCATGCAAAATTTGAACTCCAGATCATTTACTTGTTAAAAAGAGTTTTGTTTAGTAAAAAATGAAAAAATATGATTAGATTGCAATCAAAGCATTTTAGGATATACAGTAAGAACTCGATAATCCGGCACTCGATAGTTCGGCATCCAACATCTTGACAATTGGCACTCATTAAAATTGGCAGTTTTTGTAATTATTGAGTGATTTAGGCCCGGTCTACACTGTCTATTGGCTCCACATCCGTCAAAAACAGTGTGTTAAAAAATCTACTGCTCAATAAACTTGTCCAAAACAAACATTTCAATCAACAAGAATTCAAAGCGTTCCCGATTAAAGAAACCGTTTAACAATTTCGTTGCCGACAGTATTTTGTTGAACCTATTTCACTTAATGAAGATTATTTGAACAAATTGAAGTCTTTGGAAAAGGGTACATTGAATTTCTTGTAAATAGTTGTTTAACTTAAAACCGCTTTGCATGGTTTGGAAGTGAAAGGGGTTCGAAGAATTTGTGACAGGCTGGAGTAAAAATAGCAATCCTCCCCCCACGTACTGGGTTCAGTTTTTATTTTATGTATTGTAATGTTTTTGTTTGTGTGTTGTAACAACTCTTTAACAACTCAATAATAATAATATTTATGTATATATAGTACATGTGCGATTATATATATATAGTTTATTCCCTGTTTAAACTTTTTTAAAGGAAGACCTCGATATTCCGGCGTCACCGGATCCCCGAGCGTGCCGCATTATCGAGGTATTGCTGTATGTTAATAGGAATGTTTTTACTTATTTCACCCAAGGAATCAGATCCTGAAATTTTAAAATGATTTTTGGAAATACTATGTATACTTATCATTAGCATTATTAGCGAATTTCGATAGGAGAGATGAGCTATTGCAGTGACCCTTATGGTGAGACCTAAGGTCGGAAGTAGTAAATGAGCACTGATCATGGTCCCCAGGACACGTTTTGGGTGTCATTAAAATTTGTATTATAATATATATGTACATTTATGTGTTCGCACTCTAAGGGCCACATTTTAAGTCCGATTTTTTTCATATTTGGTACACACATTGGTTGTCTAAGTCGCACGCATGAGTTCGTTAGCCAAAAAATCCAATAACCGAAAGCATGGTTTTTAACCGAAAGTAACTGTTTTTTAAGATTTTTCATACTAGAATGAAATTTTTTGGGATTGTATCTAAAAAATTTATGTAGGATATTATTCTGCACGTTTTGTTTTTTCACACGACCTTATAGCTCGCTTTGTTACCACAAAATCGATCAAAACGTAAAATACCATAAAAGTACATGGTTCAAATCTACGTGGCCGAGGCCAACGACCCACCGCCGCTGCTATTCAGCTATTCAGCGCCTTTGTGAATAGACCAATATCCCAAATAATTGGTTGAAACCCTAAAACATATAAACTTAATTTTTGAAATTCGCTCAACTTATGTCAGCGGTTCAGCTGCTGTTCGAATTATTATGAAGTATTTCAATTACACTTTTTTAAACACTCGGTTGTACACTGCAATCTGCCACTGCCTTATACATTTATGTATCTTGTACGCTTAAAAAAAAATGTTTTAAATAAATATTATTTTATTTTATTTAAATTTAATTAAAAATTTGTTTTTAATGTTAGTTTTGATAAATGTTTATGCATTTATGTAAATCTATAAAAATGCGGATAACTATGTTGTATTATGTTGCTTTGTGCTAAGGAAATTTATAAATGGGTGCTTGTTAGGATACACATAGTTTAAATGATGTAATAGTAAGGAAGAAGGCATCAGACTATAAACATGTATGGTCTGTTATCTTTATTTGTTTAGTTGTAAAGAAGAATGATTTGTTATTTCATATAAATTGTGTTTTTATATGCAGTACCCCATATACAAATATTTATTATTGATAGATATCGGGAAGGTTTAAAGGTTATTAGTAGAAGATGAAATATGAAACAAACAATTATGATTTATTAGCGAATTTCCATAGATAAAATGAGCTATTTGCAATATATACATGTATATATGTGTTCGCATTCTAGCGGCCGCATTTTAAGTCCGATTTGGTCCAAATTTGGTACACATGTTGGTTGTCTACGTCGCTCGGACGAGTTCGTTAGCCAAAAAAATCCAACAACCGAAAGCACATTTTTTGACCGAAAGTAACTATTTTTTGAGATTTTTCCTACAAGAATGAACTTTTTTTAGAGTTTTATTTTACAAATAAAAATATAGGATGTTATTCTGCACATTTTGTTTTTTTACGCGACCTTATAGCTTGCTTGGTCCCCCCTAAATCGATCAAAACGTAAAATACCATAAAAGTACCCGGTTCAAAGCCATGTGGTGGATTTTAACGTGGGGTTGGCGTGCAAAGCACGCAATGCATTGTGTATTGAAAATACTCCCATACGCGGAATGGCGTGCGAAGCACACTATGTATTGTGTATTGAAGATACTGCCAATACGGGGGTTGGCGTGCGAAGCACGCATTGCACTGTGTATTGAAAATACTCCCAATATGCGGAGTAGCTTGTGAAGCATTTTGCAGCTATTTAGCACCGTCGTGAATAGATCCATTTCCCAAATTATTAGTTGACACCCTAAAACATAGGCCTATTGAAGCTTAATTTTGGAAATTTGCCCAACTTACGTCAGCGGTTCAGCTGCGTGGTCAAATTATTTTTGTTTTAAATGATTTTGTAATAGAAAGTTAGGGCCAACCAAACTAACAGGCTAATAGCTGTGGTTGTTTGGTGCTTGAATTATTGTCATCTGTCTTTAACATAGAAATAAAAAGTATATTTTTGCCTTTTTATGGAATTATGTTCATTGTTGATCGTAATTTATTATAACTCCTTTCCCCGAAATGTACAAGAAATTAGGTTTTCCTCTCAGCTTGGTATTGTAGACAATTACCAAGAAAATAAGTTTTCAGTTGATAAATCAGCTTTCCTTTAAACTCTAGGCGTACAAAAACAAATTTTAAAACCTCCCTCTATGTTATTTGAAAAGTGGAAACATTCTACACACAACACAAATTTTGCATTCACACCAAACTTTAAAGTAACTAAAATAGAAACGCGTAAAGTCAACTGTGAACACATTATTT